>CM038670.1:146891432-147123932 GCA_021605145.1 Aegilops bicornis | reverse complement strand
TTATCAACTATTATTACTATTACTATTATTATTAATATTACTACTATTATTATCGTTATTACCCCACCACCACCACCCGTTGCTATCGTCACCACCACCACCACCACCACCACCACCACCACCAACTGGCCCACCACCACCACCACCAACCACCACCACCACCACCATCCCACCACCACCACCACCACCACCACCACCACCACCACCACCACCACCACCACCACCACCACCACCACCACCACCACCACCACCACCACCACCACCACCACCACCACCACCACCACCACCACCACCACCACCACCACCACCACCACCACCACCACCACCACCACCACCACCACCACCACCACCACCACCACCACCACCACCACCACCACCACCACCACCACCACCACCACCACCACCACCACCACCACCACCACCACCACCTCACCACCACCTCACCTCACCACCACCACCACCACCACCACCACCACCACCACCACCACTCACCACCACCACCACCACCACCACTCACCACCACCACCACCACCTCACTCACCACCACCTACTACCACCACCACTACTACTACTACTACTACTACTACTACTACTACTTTCACTACTATTATTATTATTATTATATTACTATTTTTACTACTACTACTACTACTACTACTAGTAGTACTAGTAGTAGTAGTAGTAGTAGTAGCAGCAGCAGCAGTAGTAGTAGTAGTAGTAGTAGTAGAATTGAGACTTATAAAACGGAAAAACGAATTTTTTTAGACGAGCCCTATAAACCGGAAAGGAGGGAGTAGTAAGTAGTATACTACCTCCATAGTGGGTACGTACTCCGTAAAATCAGATTTTCCCAAAACTAAGTCGCTCAACCTTTATTTGCTTGTTTCTTCACCTTTCGTTGCCTCAAACAGACTATGCCGCCTCCTTGCACTTGCCGCGCGGGAAAAGACCCGCCCTCGCCTTTTTTTTGTCCGGGTTTGTATCGATGGATCGCGTGAAGCAGCAAAAACCAAGCCGTGTCTTGTACTCCTCCGTCGATGCTCGCTATCATGAATTATGTACTTCCTCTCGCTGACATGTGCGACATATAGCAATCGGGTCGACGTGTCATGCAACAAATAACAGCGCAGAACAGCAGGGGGATCTTGAGCAATGAGACGTTGATACGTCTCCATCGTATCTACATTTCCACACTTTTGCCCTTGTTTTGGACTCTTACTTGCATGATTTGAATGGAACTAACCCGGACTGACGCTGTTTTCAGCAGAATTTCCATGGTGTTATTTATGTTCAGAAATCCCGGAATGACCTGAAACTCCACGGAACATATTTTTGGAAAATATTAAAAATACTAGAAGAAGAATCCACGTCAGGGGGCCCACACCCTGTCCACGAGGGTGGGGCGCACTGCCTCGGGCGCGCCTCGCCTCAGGCCCCCGACGCTCCACCGACCTCAACTCCAACTCCATATATTCGTGTTCAGGGAGAAAAAAATCAGAGAGAAGGATTCATCGCGTTTTACGATACAGAGCTGCCGCCAATCCCTAAAACCTCTCGGGAGGGCTGATCTGGAGTCCGTTCGGGGCTCCGGAGAGGGGAATCCGTCGCCATCGTCATCATCAACCATCCTCCATCACCAATTTCATGATGCTCACCGCCGTGCGCGAGTAATTCCATCGTATGATTGCTGGACGGTGATGGGTTGGATGAGATTTATCATGTAATCGAGTTAGTTTTGTTAGGGTTTGATCCCTAATATCCACTATGTTACGAGATTGATGTTGCTATGACTTTGCTATGCTTAATGCTTGTCACTAGGGCCCCAAAGTGCCATGATTTCAGATCTGAACCTATTATGTTTTCATGAATATATGTGAGTTCTTGATCCTATCTTGCAAGTCTATAGTCACCTACTATGTGTTATGATCCGCAGCCCCGGTGACAATAATCGGGACCACTCCCGGTGATGACCATAGTTTGAGGAGTTCATGTATTCACTATGTGTTAATGCTTTGGTCCGGTACTCTATTAAAAGGAGGCCTTAATATCCCTTAGTTTTCATTAGGACCCCGCTGCCACGGGAGGGTAGGACAAAAGATGTCATGCAAGTTCTTTTTCATAAGCACGTATGACTATATTCGGAATACATGCCTACATTACATTGATGAATTGGAGCTAGTTCTGTGTCACCCTATGTTATGATTGTTACATGATGAACAGCATCCGACATAATTCTCCATCACCGATCCAATGCCTACGAGCTTTTCACAGATTGTTCTCCGCTTATTTACTTTTCCGTTGCTACTGTTACAATCACTACAAAACCCAAAAATATTACTTTTGTTACCGTTGCCGTTACTTCCATACTACTTTGCTACCAAACACTTTGCTGCAGATACTAAGTTATCCAGGTGTGGTTGAATTGACAACTCAGCTGCTAATACCTGAGAATATTCTTTGGCTCCCCTTGTGTCGAATCAATAAATTTGGGTTGAATACACTACCCTCGAAAACTGTTGCGATCCCCTATACTTGTGGGCTATCAAGACTATTTTCTGGTGTCATTGCCGGGGAGCATAGCTCTATTCTTTGAGTCACTTTGGATTTATATCTGCTGGTCACTATGAAGAACTTGAAAGACGCAAAAACAAAAATTTATGCCTCAACTATGAGGGGAGGTAAGGAACTGCCAGCTAGCTCTGCACTTGATTCACCGTCTGTTTTGAGTAAGCTTGCGACACCTAAACCTGCTTCTGCTATTCATTCTGATATGTCGCATGTTATTGATGATGCCACTTCTGCTATGCATGATACTTATGATGAAACTACTTCTATGCTTGATACTACTATGCCACTTGGTGAATTTGTTGATGAACAACTTGCGAGGGCTAGACAGAATGAAATTATTGAAACTGATGATGAAGACTCTCCCCCTAATAAATATGAATTGCCTGTTGTGCCTGAGGGCTATGTTATGGATGAAGAAGCTGCTAGAGCTATTTTAGCTTGCAATGATAGGTATGATCTAAAGAGGTTATTAGCTAAATGGAAGCATCAATCTCTTAATGCTAGAACGAAACCTGACCCTGCTTTTGCTGCTTCACCTATCTGTGTTATTGATAAGGATTATGAATTCTCTATTGATCCTGATATAATTACTTTGGTTGAATCTGATCCTTTTTATGGCTATGAATCTGAAACTGTTGTGGCACATCTTACTAAATTAAATGATATAGCCACCCTGTTCACCAATGATGAGAGAACTCGCTACTTTTATATCCTTAAAATATTTCCGTTCTCATTAAATGGTGATGCTAAGATATGGTTTAGTTCTCTTGATCCTGGTTGTGTGCATAGTCCCCAGGACATGATTTATTACTTCTCTGCTAAATATTTCCCTGCTCATAAGAAACAAGCTGCTTTAGGGGAAATATATAATTTTGTGCAACTTGAAGAAGAAAGTCTCCCACAAGCTTGGGGGAGGCTTCTCCAGTTACTTAATGCTTTGCCTCATCATCCTCTTAAGAAACATGAAATACTTGATATCTTTTATAATGGACTAACCGATGCTTCCAGAGATTACCTGGATGGTTGTGCTGGTTCTGTTCTCAGGGAAAGAACACCGGATGAAGCTGAAATTCTATTGAATAATATGATGACAAATGAAAATAATTGGACACTTCCTGAGCCAACTCCTGAGCCTATTCATAAGCCAACTCCGAAGAAGAGGGGTGTTCTATTTCTCAGTCCTGAAGATATGCAAGAGGCAAAAAAATCTATGAAAGAAAAGGGTATTAAAGCTGAAGAAGTTAAGAATTTACCTCCTATTGAATAAATACATGGTCTTAATTTACCGCCTGTTGAAGAAATATATGATCTTAATCCCTCACCTATTGAAGAAACACATGGTCTTGATAACCCGACACAGGTAGTAAAGGTAAATTCTCTCTATAGATTTGATGAAGGTGATATCCCTCGTTATAAGTCTGCTAGACAGTGCTTAGAAGAGTTTGATAATTTTATTGTCAAACAAGAAAACTTCAATGCTTATTTTGATAGACAATTGAAATACAATTCCGATATGCTTGAAAACTTGGGTGATTATATGTCTAGAGTTAAAGGTGAACTTAAACTCATTAGTAAACATGCTTCTATGGTTACCACTCAAGTAGAACAAGTACTTAATTAAGGCTCAGAATGATTTGCTCAATGAATTAAATAGTAAGAATAATGATTGTGCTGTTAGAGTGGCTACTAGAATTGGTAAAATGACTCAGGAACCTTTGTATCTTGAAGGCCACCCTAAGAGAATTGAGCAAGATTCTCAGAGAAATAATATTGACACACCTAGTTCTTCTAAAAAGAAGAAAAGAAAAATGATAGGACTTTGCATGCTTCTAGTGAACCTATTACTGAACCACCTGAGAATCCAAATGATATTTCTATTTCTGATGCTGAAACACAATCTGGTAATGAACGTGAAACTAGTGAAAATGTTAAAGATGATGTTCATGATGATGCTCAACCTAGTAATGATAATGATGTAGAGATTGAACCAACTGTTGATCTTGATAACCCACAATCAAAGAATAAACGTTATGATAAGAGAGACTTTGTTTCTAGGAAACACGGTAAAGAAAGAGAATCATGGGTTCAGAAACCCATGCCCTTTCCTCCGAAACCATCCAAGAAAAAGGATGATGAGGATTTCGAACGCTTTGCTGAAATGATTAGACCTATCTTTTTGCGTATGCGATTAACTGATATGATCAAAATGAATCCTTATGCTAAGTACATGAAAGAAATTGTTACTAATAAAAGAAAGATAACTAGAGCTGAAATTTCCACCATGCTTGCTAATTACACTTTTAAGGGTGGAATACCAAACAAACTTGGAGATCCAGGAGTACCAACTATACCATGCTCCATTAAAAGAAATTATGTTAAAATTGCTTTATGTGATCTTGGAGCCGGTGTTAGTGTTATGCCTCTCTCATTATATCGTAGACTTGATTTGAATAAGTTGACACCTACTGAAATATCTTTGCAAATGGCTGATAAATCAACTGCTATAATTGCCGGTATTTGTGAGGATGTGCCTGTTGTAGTTGCAAACGTTACTATTTTAACGGACTTTGTTATTCTTGATATTCCCGAGGACGATAGTATGTCTATTATTCTTGGAAGACCCTTTTTGAATACTGCAGGGGCTGTTATTGATTGCAACAAAGGCAATGACACTTTTCATGTTAATAGTAATGAGCATACGGTACACGTTTCGAGGAAACAACCTCAAGTTCATAGTATCAACTCTATTGGAAAAATTCCATCGATTATTTTTGGAGGTTTTGAATTTCCTCTTCCTACTGTCAAGAATAAATATGATATTCTTATTATAGGGGATGTGCATATCCCTGTTGAGGTAACATAGTGTTATTCGAAATTTCTCCGGTTCCATGTTATTCGGAATGAGTTTGTTAACAAGACCAGATCAACCTTGTTAGTGGATTCCTTTTGATGAGCATGAGATGGATGAAATTAGAAAGCACAAATTTATGTACCCTCTCTCTACTTTCTGTTATTTAGTCGAAATAAAGCAAAAATAGTATTTTTTTTTCTATCTGTTTTCTGATTTATCCGTGCCATATAAAAATACCCCGAAAATAAAAGTTCTCCAAATGCCCTGCCAATTTAATATGATTTTTTCTGGATTATTTGAGAATATCTGGCACCGAGAACACAGCAGGAGGAGCAAGCACCTGGCCACGAGGGTCCAGGGCGCGCCCACCCCTACAAGGCGCGCCCCCTGCCTCGTGGGCCCATGGTGGCTCCCCTCCACTTATCCCTGCACCCACACACTTCTTCTTCCTCCCAAAAAATCACCATCCAGCTCAAGCACGAGTTCTAGCTCATTTTGCTGCGATTTTCGATCTCCTTGCTCAAAGCACCTCTCACAAACCTGCTTGGGGGGATTGTTCCTTGGTATGTGACTCCTCCATTAGTCCAATTAGTTTTTGTCTAGTGCTTTATTTATTGCAAATTTGTGCTGCCTAGGTGACCACGTTCTTGAGCTTGCATGTCAAATTTATATGGTTCTAAGTAGTTCTAATGCATGATATAGGCTCTAGGCACTTGTAGGAGTAGTTGCTATCAATTTTGTTGAGCTTGGTTCACTTTCATTTGAAGTTACTAAAAATTTCAGAATTTTTCAGAAAATAATGAAGAGATTTTTGAGGGGCTCATCGAGCCGAAGCTCGAAGGAAAAGCAAAGTGAGGAAGCAGAGAGGCCCAAATATATTTTGCCTCGCACCGCGGAGGTTCGGCCGTGTGAATGGCCTTCCGATGATTTCTTGAGAGCAGCCGGGATTTATGATGATTTTTATGAATTGGCTGAGAATGCAGGCCTCACTGACTTCCTCCGCGACCAACGCGAACAGTATCTCTTACTCACCAATACTTTTGTGCAGAACTTCTACTATCTAAGGAATCACCTCCTTCAGTAGAGTTTCATTTATATGATGTGGTTAAGAAGATGTCACTATATGAATTTTGCAGTGTCTGCAAAATACCTTTCAAGGGTAGCTTAAAGGAACCACATCGTAAAGATGTGGACGGGTTTATTGACACTATTACTGTAGGGAAAACTAGGAAGGTTTCCGATGCAAGAATCACTAGCATACATTTTCCTGTTTTATGCTACTTTGCTATATTTGCTAGTCGTTGCTTAATTGGTCGCGGAAACTGTGGAAACCTTAGTGTCATGATATTATCATTTTGTTCCATGGTTTATTCTTCGATAACACTGTTAGTATGGGCGGTATTATTGCTAAACGGTTAAGTTTGAACCGTACAAAGGGCCCCATCTTTGGAGGTATTTACGCTTCACGTGTTGCTGCACATTACAACATACCTATTAGGCACTATGAAAAAGAAGAAAAATTGTTGCCCACTGCTTATTTAGATTATAATAGTATGGTAGCGCATGTCTTTATTGTTAAGAATAGGGAAGGGACGCTTAAATACAAATTTTTCTTTGATAAACATCACCCTGAGACTATTACCTTGCCTGCTCCCTCCTTGTTTAATTTATCTGCAGGTCTGTATCTCATTCCTCTAGCGGTCATTCACGCCTACCGGAACCCTACAACAGCCAAGGAGCCAGAACCACAATTTGAACCTCCACGACAGTCTACTTACCAGTGGGATCCGGAGACGATTGCCAACCAGTGGAAATCAGAGTCTTCTTCATCTCAGTACAACCCCGACTACAACTATGGATATCCGCCAGGCCATCCGTGGCAATAAACCAACTTAGGCCAAAAGCCTAAGCTTAGGGGAGTACGTATTTCTCACCGACATTACATTCATGTTCACACACTCATTACTAGATGTCGGTGCTCATACTTTTTCACTGTAATATCCATGCTAGTTTATTTTATTTTTCTTGCTTTCTTCTTGTGTGTTTGTTAAATGTTAAGAAAAAAAATAGTATAGCTTTAAGCTAGTTTACTTTCTTGCTGTAGTAGTATTAATTAAAAGAAAACCCAAAAAGATTTCCCGTTCTTCTTTTGCTTGTTGGGAGCTTTCCCGTGTAAATAGTTTTATTTCTTTTCTTTTCTTTGGGGGTCGATAGGAGAAGACCATAATTAAATTGTTGAAGTGGCTCTTATATGCATTATTGTTGATTTAACCAAGAGCCCATATTGCCTTGTCTTCTCCCGTTTATTGAATGCTTGCAGATTCCAGCTTAGTCCAATGCACCTGCACTCTTATTATTTTCACATCATTCGGTCGTGCAAGTGAAAGGCAATTATGACGATATATGATGGACTGACTGAGATGAGAGAAGCTGGCATGAACTCGACCTCTCTTGTTTTTGTAAATATGATTAGTTCATCGTTCTTGATTCAGCCTATTATGAATAAACATGTTTTCAATAACAATTAGAGATCATAGTTGCTCGTGCCATGCTTGATTAGCTATGAGTTATAATGGTTTACCTTGCATGCCAACATGCTATTAAAATGGTTGTGATGTGGTATAGTGGGGTGGTATCCTCCTTTGAATGATTTAAGTGACTTGACTTGGCACATGTTCACGCATGTAGTTGAAACAAATCAACACAGCCTTCACGATATTTATGTTCATGGTGGATTATATCCTACTCATGCTTGCACTCAATGTTTATTAATTTTAATGCATGTTCATGACTGTTGTCGCTCTCTAGTTGGTCGCGTCCCAGTCTTTTGCTAGCCTTCACTTGTACTAAGCGGGAATACTGCTTGTGCATCCAATCCCTTAAACCCCAAAGTTATCCCATATGAGTCCACTATACCTTCCTATATGCGGTATCTACCTGCCGTTCCAAGTAAATTTGTATGTGCCAAACTCTAAACCTTCAAATGAAATTCTGTTTTTGCATGCTCGAATAGCTCATGTATCAACTAGGCTGTCCGTATCTTCCATGCTAGGCGGGTTATTCTCAAGAGGAGTGGACTCCGCTCCTCACTCACGAGAAAATGGCTGGTCACCGGGATGCCCAGTCCCATGCTTTATGCAAACTAAGTCAAAATAATTGCAAACAAAACTCCTCCTGGGACTGTTGCTAGTTGGAGGCACTCGTTGTTTCGAGCAAGCTATGGATTGATGCTTGTTGGTGGAGGGGGAGTATAAACTTTACCATTCTTCTTTTCCGAACACTTTTCCCCTTGTTTTGGACTCTAACTTGCATGATTTGAATGGAACTAACCCGGACTGACGTTGTTTTCAGCAGAATTGCCACGGTGTTATTTATGAGCAGAAACAAAAGTTCTCGGAATGACATGAAACTCCACGGAACATATTTTTGGAAAATATTAAAAATACTAGAAGAAGAATCCACGTCAGGGGGCCCACACCCTGTCCACGAGGGTGGGGGGTGCGCCTGCCCCCCTAGGCACGCCCCCCTGCCTCGTGGGCCCCGTGACGCTCCACCGACCTCAACTCCAACTCCATATATTCGTGTTCGGGGAGAAAAAAATCAGAGAGAAGGATTCATCGCGTTTTACGATACGGAGCCGGCGCCAAGCCCTAAAACCTCTCGGGAGGACTGATCTAGAGTCCGTTCGGGGCTCCGGAGAGGGGAATCCGTTGCTATCGTCATCATCAACCATCCTCCATCACCAATTTCATGATGCTCACCGCCGTGCGTGAGTAATTCCATCGTAGGCTTGCTGGACGGTGATGGGTTGGATGAGATTTATCATGTAATCGAGTTAGTTTTGTTAGGTTTGATCCCTAGTATCCACTATGTTACGAGATTGATGTTTTTATGACTTTGCTATGCTTAATGCTTGTCGCTAGGGCCCGAAAGTGCCATGATATCAGATCTGAACCTATTATGTTTTCATGAATATATGTGAGTTCTTGATCCTATCTTGCAAGTCTATAGTCACCTACTATGTGTTATGATCCGCAACCCCGGAGAGACAATAATCGGGACCACTCCGGTGATGACCATAGTTTGAGGAGTTCATGTATTCACTATGTGTTAATGCTTTGATCCGTACTCTATTAAAAGGAGGCCTTAATATCCCTTAGTTTCCATTAGGACCCGCTGCCACGGGAGGGTAGGACAAAAGATGTCATGCAAGTTCTTTTCCATAAGCACGTATGACTATATTCGGAATACATGCCTACATTACATTGATGAATTGGAGCTAGATCTGTGTCACCCTATGTTATGATTGTTACATGATGAACCGCATCCGGCATAGTTCTCCATCACCGATCTAATGCCTACGAGCTTTTCGCATATTCTTCTCCGCTTATTTACTTTTCCGTTGCTACTGTTACAATCACTACAAAACCCAAAAATATTACTTTTGTTACCGTTACCGTTACCGTTACTTCCATACTACTTTGCTACTAAACACTTTGCTGCAGATACTAAGTTATCCAGGTATGGTTGAATTGACAACTCAAGTGCTAATACTTGAAAATATTCTTTGGCTCCCCTTGTGCCGAATCAATAAATTTGGGTTGAATACTCTACCCTCGAAAACTGTTGCGATCCCCTATACTTGTGGGTTATCAGACGTCAAATCACAATGCCGCACCTTCCCAGACGGACGAAGCAACCATTATTTCACACTTCGCTTCGCCATCATCTCCTTCAAGAAAACCACGTAGTATTGCTTCTTCCATTGTTCTGCCTCAAGAGGGACACGCGCATTGCCTTGGTACATCATGACATGTGGGACCGCATGACAGGCCATGCTCCCCCGCCCACCGCTCGGTAAAATCACCTCATTTTCACTACTTCCTCCGTATCGGTTTCCAGGGCATGCACATCGTTCTAGGTTAAGAATTTAACTGGCTATATATATATATGATGAATAATATATGTTTAGAAACTACATCCGCTTAAGAATCCAATGATATACTTTTTGTGACATAGTAACTCGTATTTAGTTAGTCAAATGGGTGACCGAGAACTACGTGTGCGCCCCATAAACCGACACGAAGAGGATAGTACATTACGTATCTTTTTAGATCAATATATATGGTCGGGATTCACAAAGGAGCAAAACCAAGTGGTAGGCTGCTCCTGTCGTGTTGGCGTAGCAACTCAAGCAGGGTCAGTCTGCACACGAAATGGTAACACACTTAACATGACCCCTTTGGCCGACATGTCGCTCATCCACCGTCTTGTTCCATCTTGGGAGTTGGGTGCGACATGTGCCAAGGGATGGCTTATCATGGTGGGGGCGAGTAGAACGTCGCCGGTGCCTGGAAGCGGGATGAGGCGTAGACATGCACGCCGGTGAATCTTACCCAGCTTCAGGGCTCTCCGAGGAGATAACACCCCTACTGCTGCTCTGTGGGGTCTCCGCATGATCACTATGGCAAAGTGGGTACAAGGTTGCTCCTTGAGCTGTTTCTTGGAGGTAGCAGGAGGCAAGGCTAGCTCCCTCCTTCCTGTATTCTATGGTCTAGTGCTAATGGGGTCGAACCCTTTGCATGGGTGCTCCGGGGGGTTTATGTAGGCCTACCCCCCAGGGGTACAATGGTAATCCGGCTGGGCGCGGGTCCCATCCATCTGTCTCTCAGGCCGCCGTCTTCTCCACCGACTACTGGGGCCCGCCGACTGGTGGGCCCCGCCGACTAGTCCGGTACGGAGCCGACATGCCTTGTCCGCCGCGGGCGGGTCTTGCCGGCTGCGGATTACTGTAGCCGTGCTTCTAATGACGCTGGCTTGGTTATGGGGTCATGGCAACAGTACCGCTGCCTGGCGGGCGATCACTGTTGCCACTCCCTGTCTTATCTGGTTAATGGCATGCGGGACCCATGGGAGGGACCGGCCGACTCCTGGAGGCCGACTCCCACGGGGTCCGTCTTGTGGCGCTCTTGCCGTCTTCTGTCCCCCCCCCTCCCCGTTGACAAGCGGGGCCTGCCGTCTCTGTGCCGTACATGCAGGCCGAAGTGGGTACAGGGCTCCGCCACTGATGTCAGGGCTATCTGGGCAATAGTGCCGCGCCGGACGGAGATCTCCGTTGATGCAGTCTGCGTGGCCATGCCCTTATAATGTCGGGGTGGGGGCGGGCCTTACTGCGACCGTTCCCAGCCCCGTCCCTTCTTACGAAGGCAGAGGGTGGTTGGAGTCGCGGGCCGACTCCCCATAGCCGGCTTCTCTGGAAGTCGCCAGTTAGGAGTCGGCTCGTATTGTAGTCATCCCTGGGACTCAGTCGTGAGTAGATAGTCGGTAGCACCGCTGCCGACTCCCAGAGGCGGCCCTCCGTCTTGGGGTTCCTGAGGGGCGTAGCCTGCCCCGATGTCTTGAAAGGTTCTAGGCCTTGGGTTAGCCTACCCGCGGCCCATTACTCCGACAGTAGTCCCCGAAGCTGGTTTGGCACCGAGGGAGACGTACTGAGGAGCCTCAATAGTTTCTTCCTTCCGGTGGTTGGATCTGGGCTTTGCCCGCCGTCTTCCTTCAAGCCGACTATCGGGAGCCGGACTCGTCGAAGGCCGCCTTGCCTCTTAAAGATTTTGAAAGTCATAGCGGGATCCATACGGCGTGCCTGGCAAGCTTCCTGGCTACCGCCCGTTGCGGACCCGTTGTGTGGCGCCACGTGGCCGGGCCAATCTGCCCGCCCACGCGCGTGACCGGACAGGCCCGTAGGTGGGGCCCGCCACTACCGTGCCTTGGCCTTCGAACGGATCTGTTGCAGCCGTGCGGACGGTTGGAATTCCTGCGCAGTAACTGCACGCAGTAACTTCGTGTGGTAAATCGTGGGGGTCGTGGGGTCCTGGGCGCAGTTAATCCCACGACGCCCCATCAGCTTCTCAGACTAGGAGCCTATAATTAGGCGGAGGGAGCGGGCGGCGAAGCACGCGCGCTCACTCTCCCTTTTTCCCCTCTGCTTCCTCTTGCTTCTTCTTTCCTTCGCCGTCGCCACGCCGGACCTCATCACGCCCGCAGCGATGAGCTCTTCCTCCGCCGCCGCACCCGCCGCCGCGTGCTCCGGCGTGTGGGACGGCTCCGAGGTTGACGACGACCACATTGAGTTTCTTCGCAAGACGCGTCGCCTCCCCGGCAAAGACCTAGTGCGGGCCCGCGCCGCGCCGGCGAGGGAGGTATCGTCGGCGCCGGAGGAGGGCGAACGGGTCATATTCCGCTCGCACGTCATGGACGGCCCAGGGCTACCGGCGAGCGGCTTCTTCCGCTCCTTCTTGGAGTTTCACGGGCTCCAGCCGCACCACCTCACACCAAACACGGTGGTACTGCTGGCCGCCTTCGCCACTCTGTGCGAAGGCTTCCTCGGCGTTCTCCCCACCATCGAGCTGTGGGGCGAATTCTTTAGTTCCAAGCTCGGCACGCACGTCGCCGGCGTGCCAGCCCAGTGCGGTGCCTTCATCACGATGCGGAGGTCGGTGGCCGACAACCCGTTTCCCACCATCTCGCTGATCAAATCGGTGAAGATGTGGCAGCGACTGGGTCAACCTGCCGCCTTACGAGGCCGGCGCGCCGGCCGGAAGGCTCCCCAGCTGGTCCCACCGGGCCAAGACGCTGACTCCTGCCGGCACCGCCGCCGTCGCGCGACTCCGAGTGCTAAGGCAGTCGGAGGGTCTGACCGGGGCCGACTTGTTGGCCACCTTCATGACGCGCCGAGTCCTCCCACTCCAAGGCCGGCCTCACAAGATATGTCAGATGAGTGGCCACCGGGACCCAAGTCGGATGTGCTCCAAGGACATGCCCCACGCGGAGGTGGCGGATACGTTGAACTACATCGCGAACTGCGGTCTCTCGAGGAATTGGCAGTTCGGCAAGGAGCCGTACTCGCGCGCCAACCCCTCGCCTGTTGTAAGTTGTTCCTCTTTTGCTTTCTTTCTTCAGCCAAGTCCGACTTCTAATCTTCTTTAATACTCGAACGGAACCCTCTCATTCAGCCTTCGGCCGGCACCGCGGGGCCGGCCCGCCAGTTCGTCCCCGACCGAGCGGAGAGCGACATCGACGACCCCGACTTGGGGGCGGCGGCGATTGAGGCCGACGCCGAAGGAGGAGGTGAAGGAGGAGAAGGCGGCCTCAGGCCTTCGGCCACCTTTGCTGACTGTCCTAAAGACGACGTTGAGGGGGAAGTCGCCCCGCGCCACCAACCGAAGGCCGGCCGCCCTGGCTCGAGTTCGTCCGCCGCCCTGGATGGTCTAGGCGGCGCGAGGAAGCGCCGGGCTGGGCCGAGTTCTCTTGGCGGCTGGTCGAAGAAGTTCAAGGGGGCGGCTGCCTCAACCAGGCGGGAAGAGGCGATTGCTCAGGCCAACCGCTTCCGCAAGGAAGTGAAGAAACCGCCGCTGGTCTCCGCGTAAGTGCCGCCGCCCTTCGTCTTGTTTTCTGTTGGTTGATTTTTTCTAAGTCTTGTTCATGCTTCCCTTGTTCCAGGGCTCCCCTCACCCTTGAGAGGGTCACCACCGCCTCCATCATGGGGTCGGCAGAGACGTCCGCCACCACTCGGCGAATTGACCCCGCCACCGATCTTCGGGAGGCGACGGAGCGGAACGCGTAGGAGAAGCGCGACGAGGAAGAGGCCGACCGCCGGGAGAAGGCGGAGGCCGAGAAGGCGGCCGCCTCCGCCCAGAAGAAGCTGGACAATGCCGAAGCCGCCATCGCGGCAAAACGGCAGGCTGAGGAAGCCGCGCGCCACCAGTCGGCGTTATTCGTCATCCTGCTGAACTCAGCGCGACCGCCTCCGGACTTCACGGAGCAGACTGGGGAAGCCGGCGGCGAGTACCCCATCATGGAGAGGGAAGGCGACGAGGCCTCCATGTCGGACACGGCCGTGCCGCCGCCGCCTCCGCCGCCGTCTGGGAGCACGTGAGGCGAGCAGCCGGCGGACCCGCTGGTGCCGCCGACTAAAGACGAGGCCGCGTGGCTGCTGCCTTCAAGTCGCGCCTAACGCGCCGCCGCTTTGAGAAGGCGACTTCAGCGCCGCGCCTTTGGAGACCGGCGCCGCCGCCATTTCGGCCATCCTGACGCCGAGGCATGAAAGCGCCGCGCCCGTTGGGTGGGCGCGAGGAGGCGGCACAGGCCCGCTGAACCAGGCGCTTCTGGACGTCCAGGCGAAGCTGCGGGCTGAGGGTGACGCCCTCCAGAACTGCACCAAGGCGCACTAGCGTCGCGAGTAGCCATCCGGGTATGTTTTCTTCTGACTTTGTTTTACTTGTTTTTTCTCGTAGAGGCGCAAATACACCTGGTGGGTAATCCCACGAGTTCCGGGCGCTGCTGGCGGCGGACCGGAACTCCATTGGCGAGTTCTAAGCACTTACTCTTGTTTGAAATATTTATCACAGGATTATCACAACCTCCGGATCACCGCCTTCAACCGCAATGTTGAAGAGCTGGGCAAGCGGACTGCCGACTTGTCGGAGAGCCAGAGTGAGTTCTCCTTCTTCTTCGCGAAGCGTTGCGCACTGGCTGGCTGTAATCCCCGAGATTCAGTGCCGATCATTGGCAGGTCGGGCGGATCTTCCCGGCGACCTTCTTTGATGACGACTTAGCGCCTTCTTCTTTTTTCTTCAGAGGCCAACGCCATTCTTCAGCAGCAGCTGGGCGAAGCCAACACCGCCTTGCGCGCCAAGGGGGGGGGGGGGAATGTGGCAAGCTCGTCGCAGAGTGTGACCTGCTAGCCACGCAGCTGGCGGAGCAGAGGGAGCTGCTTAAGAAGGCACAGGAGGAGGCGGAGAAGAAAGAAACTGCACTCCTGGCCGAGTTCGAGGTCGAGCGCTCCTCCTAGACCGACAAGGAGGCAATGCCGACCTCCGGCTTTCATGAGATTGAGGATATCGTCGATGGTGAGTTTTTTTACTCTCTTTCTTTGAGTCGCCGACTGCAGGTCGGCCGACTCCTTATTTTCTGACTTGCTTCTTTTCCGTCTTTGGCAGACTTCTTCCCTGGCCACACACAAGCTGCCACTCAAGCCATCGAGGCCGATCGCGAGGCGCGGAGGGCAAATGGCGAGGAGATTGCCGCCAATGCCCCCGGACCCTTGACGAGCAGCTTCTGAGCATCGAGGCTCGTCTGCGGCCGGCCCATCGCATGCTGCGCCGGCTTCAACGTGTCACGCCCAGGCGATTGCTGCCTTGTGGCCAGACATGCCGGTTCTGCGCACTCCCAGCCGGACTGCCGACTGGCTGGAGGTCGCAGCCGGCCGTCTTGAAGCTTGGAAGGGTTCCTCAGTCCGGGCTGGAGCGCGCCAGGCCTTGGAATTCGTCAAGGTGTGGTATCCGGGACTGGACCTGGACTGGCTGGCCACGCTCCGAGCAGAGGCCCAGCCAGAGCTGGTAGCCGCGGAAGACGCCCTCATCAAGCGCGCCGCGGCGATCGCCGAGTACGCCGATACCAGCTTCTTCATTCCTGAGCGGGCTGAAGACGACGAGGAAGCACCGCCAGAGTGGTTTGGGATGAACCCGGACTACGACGAGGAATCGGCGGAGGTGATCGGCTCCAGCGCCGAGGAGGAAGGCGAGACGGAGGATGGAGGCGAGATGGAGGCGGGCGCCAGGAGGCGGGGCGGATGATCATCCTCAGCTCGACCGCGCCTCCAGCAATGAGCCGCGCCCAACTGAGCCGGCTGCCGCTGGAGGCGATCAAGCCGAGACTGCTCAGCCGGCCGCCCCAACGTCTGACACCGCCATCTACTCCGAGCCTCCAAACCCGTCTGCTGCTTCCTAGGCTGCTGCCTTGTCTTTATTTTATCTGTTTTAGTAGTCTTTGAAGAACTTGTTAATTCGCACAATTCCACCCGCGGGGTGTATTTTGAACTTCTGTTCGAAGATTCGGCCAAGGGCCTATGTTATGTAAATATCTATCCGAGTTCTATCATTTCTTGCTCATTGCTCTCTTGGCTTTTCCTTTGCCGCCTTCCCTTAGTTGCCGTCTTTGCCAGTCGGACGGCCGCTCTGCGAACTGCCGCTGGATCAAGTGCTTGGCTACTTTGGGAAGGCAAGTACTTGGCCGTTTCTAGAGATTCTTAGCAAGTTGAATAGAAGGCGGCGAAACACTACTAGAGTCGGCTTTGCAAAAAAGTGGCTGGAAAGCCGGCTTTAAGCTATGTTTATGCTTTGAGTCCTTAGCCATTTTTCATATGGGCGCCCATTCTTCCTTGCTCCTGCCCACCGGACAGTCGCTCTGCGAGCTACGGCTTCTGACAGGAGACGGGTTAGGTGCCACACACTACTTGTCCGACTACAGGAAGCATTTCACACCGCAATACGGCTAGTCCCTGGGCCGATTAGTCGGATCCGGTGCCAAGCGGCATAAAAAAGAATGGCATACTGGAAGGCATGATACTTATCATACAGATAACAAAAAGGGCAGTCCACGAGCTCGTCTCGGGGGGCCCGAAGTCTTGGTACTTTAATACAAAGGGCAGCGTGGTACATACTGCTTTAACTGTAAAATCTTCGGAGAAGATTTGCATTCCATGGCCGTTCCATCTCTTTGCCGGAGTCGTCCCTCTTACGTGCTCGGGGCTTCTGAGCGTCGATCAGATAGTAGGAGTCGTTGCCCAGTACTTTGCTGATGATGAAGGGGCCTTCCCAAGGTGCCGACAACTTGTGCTGGCCGGCTGCCTGCTGGATTAGTCGGAGCACAAGGTCTCCTTCTTGGAAAGATCTCGGCTTGACCTTCCTGTTGTAGTATCGGCGCAAGCTCTGCTGGTTGATGCCGGACCGGCTGAGTGCCAACAGTCGGCCCTCTTCCAGCAGATCGACGCCGTCTTGACGTGCTTCTTCTGCTTCCTCCTTGGTGTACATGGTGACTCGCGGGGAGTCGAACTCTATATCCGTTGGGATGACGGCTTCGGCACCATAGACGAAGAAGAAGGGCGTGAAGCCGGTCGATTTGTTTGGTGTCGTGCGCAGATTTGAACTCGGAGCGGTCGGCAACTCGTCAAGCCAACACCCGGCGAACGCTCCAGTTGGTTCGACCCGGTCGAGGCTTGATGCCAGACAGGATGAGGCCATTTGCCCGCTCCACCTGGCCGTTTGACTGCGGATGGGCAACAGACGCTAAGTCCAGTCGGATGCCCTGTGTCGCGCAGAAACGGGCCAAGGCGCCTTTGGCAAAATTTGTGCCGTTGTCGGTGATGATGCTGTGCGGTATGCCGTACCGAATCGTGATGTCGGAGATGAAAGTCACGGCAGTCGGGCCGTTCAACTTCTTGATACGCTTTGCTTCTATCCACTTGGTGAACTTGTCCACCACGACAAGTAGGTGAGTTAGGCCTCCTCGCACCGTCTTGAATGGTCCCACCATGTCCAAGCCCCAAACTGCAAAGGGCCAGGCGATGAGAATGGTCTTGAGCGCAGAAGCCGGCTGATGCGGCTTGGAACGGAACTTCTGGCACCCCTTGCATTTTTGGACCAGATCCTTGGCTTCTTCTAGGGCAGTCAGCCAAAACAAACCGTGTCAAAAGGCTTTGGCGACGAGTGCTCTTGAGGCCGCATGGTGGCCGCACTCGCCTTGATGGATGTCTCTGAGAATTGCTTGGCCTTGCTCGGCTCGGCCTGTAGAGACACCACGATGTACGCTGCGCCTGACCAGCTCTCTGTTGACTATGGTGCAGGCTGCCGCTCGGCGTTGTACTTGCCGAGCCAAGGTTTCGCCGGTTGGCAGCTCTTTGCTCACTAGGAACTTGAGGATGGGTTGTGCCCACGAGGGCGCTGCTATTTCTTCGACTTCCAGAACTGCGACTTGCACGAGGGTGGCTGGGCTGGGAGGCGGCGGGCTGGAGTCCGCGGCCGCCTGCTGGACTGGTGAAGTCCCCGGGCCGACTGATGCAGTCCCCAGGTCGAGCTCTGGAGTCTTTGGTCTGGTCGCCGCAGTCCCCGGGCCGGGTTCTGAAGTCCCCAAGCCGGTTTCAACTGCGGCATTCTTGGAGCCGTCTGCAAGAGTTCTTGTGCCGTCTGCTGGGGCTCTTGAGTCGGATCCGACTTCTTCGGGGGGAGTCGGCACAAGGATGGAGTCTGACTCCGGTGAAGGCTTGACAGATGGTTTGAGGAGGCGCTCAAGGGCGACACCGGATGGTATTGCCTGGCGGGTGGAGCCGATTCGCGCTAGGGTATCGCTTGGTTGTTGTTATTTCTTGGCACGTGAAGGAACTCGCACCCCTCGAAATATCCACTGAGTTGCTGCACGAGGAAGCGGTAGCTTGCCATGTTTGCATCCTTGGCGTCCCAGTCACCAGACGACTGCTGGACCACCAAGTCGGAGTCGCCATAGCATAGGATCCGGCGAATGCCAAGTTCTTTGGCAAATCGGAGCCCGAATGAGCGCCTCGTATTCGGCGACGTTGTTGGAGGCGGCGAAATGGATCTGCAGCGCGTACTTGAGCTTGTCGCCTTTGGGAGAAGTGAGGACAACCTCGGCCCCTAAGCCGGTGCGCATCTTGGATCCATCGAAATGCATTCGCCAATGGGTGGAGTCGGGCGCTGGCGGCAGATACTGGGTCTCGGCCCAGTCGACAAGGAAGTCGGCCAGCGCTTGCGACTTGATGGCGGTGCGGGGCTGATAGAAGATTGTGTAGGGGGCCAACTCTATGGCCCATTTTGCCACTCGTCCAGAGGCATCTCGACTTCCGATGATCTCGGCTAGTGGGGCTGTGCAAACCACAGTGATTGGATGCTCTTGAAAGTAAGGCTTCAGCTTCTTGGCGGCAAAGTGTACGCCATAGCACATCTTCTGGTAGTGGGGGTAGTTCTGCTTGGAGGTCGACAGTACTTCACTTAGGTAATATACCGGTCTCTGGACAGGTAGTGCCTTGCCTTCCTCCTTTCGTTCAACTACGATGACTGTGCTGACTACCCGGCTGGTGGCGGCGATGTACAGGAGCATGGGCTCCTTAGGAGTCAGAGCCGCCAGCACAGGGGGAGTAGCCAACACCTTCTTCAGCTGGAGAAAGGCCTCGTCCGCCTTGTGGTTCCACTCGAAAAAAGTGGTCTTCTTCATGAGCTGGTACAGGGGGAGGGCTTTCTCGCCCAGCCGACTGATGAACCGACTGATGGACGCCAAGCAGCCAGTGAACTTTTGCACGTCCAGCAGTCGGCTGGGTACCTCCATCCTCTCGATGGCTTTGATCTTCACAGGGTTGCACTCTATGCCGCGTTCAGAGACCAGGAAGCCAAGGAGTTGGCCGGCTGGTACTCCGAAGACGCACTTCTCAGGGTTGAGCTTGATCTAGAATCGGCGCACGTTCTCAAAGGTCTCCTTGAGGTCTTCCAGCAGCGTTCCACGCTTTTCCGTCTTCACCACCACATCATCCACGTAGACGTGGGCGTTTCTGCCGAGTTGCTTGAGGAGGCAATTCTGCATGCAACGCTGAAAGGTAGCGCCGGCATTCCTCAAGCCGAACGTCATGGTCAGGTAGCAGAAGGCTCTAAACGGCGTGATGAAGGCGGTCTTCAATCTGTCTGCCGGGTTCAGCTTGATCTGGTGATATCCTGAATATGTATCTAAGAAGCTCAACAGCTCGCATCCGGCTGTGGAGTCTATCACCTGATCAATCCTTGGCAGGGCAAAACGGGTCCTTCGGGCATGCTTTGTTGAGGCTTGTGTAGTCGATACACATCCGCCACTGCTTGTTCTTCTTCAGCACCAGGACCGGGTTTGCTAGCCATTCTGGGAAAAACACTTCCATAATAAAGCCGGCTGCAAGGAGTCGGGCTATCTCTTCTCCAACAACTCTTCTCTTCTCTTCTGACAGGCGGCACAAGGGCTGCTCGACGGCTTCGTGATCAGATCGGACATGTAACTTGTGCTCGGCGAATTCCGTCGGTACACACAGCATGTCTTTGGGGGACCATGCGAAGATGTCCCGATTCTCACGGAGGAAATCGACGAGCTCGCCTTCCTATTTGCTGTCAACGTTTGCACCTATGACAGCGTACCTCTCTGGGTGCTCCGGGTCCAAGGGTATCTTTTTTTGTCTCTTTGGCCGGCTTAAACGAACCTTCAGCTTCCGACTCCTTGGGGTTAGGCGACATCTCCAACTGCTTGTCCGCCATCGCCACAACCCGATCAAGGAGCCGCTTCTCGGCCGCGATCACTAGGGACTCGGCTAGCCGACTGCTTTCAGCCGCACACGCGGACGACTTTCTGTAGTCGCCGGCTATGGTCAGAATCCCTTTCGAACTCGGCACCTTCATCTTGAGGTAGGCGTAGTGGGGAACCGCCATGAATTTGGCCAAAGCAGGTCGGCCAAGCAGCGCATGGTATAGGCTTTCAAGATCCACCACTTCAAACCATACTGGCTCTCGGCGGAAATGATCCTTGTCTCCGAAGAGGACATCTATCAGAATCTTGCCGATTGGTGAGCAGGAAAGGCCAGGGACAATGCCGCGGAACATAGTCCGACTGTTCTAAAGCTGTCTTTGCTTGATTCCTAACTTCTCCATGGTATCCTTGTACAGGATGTTGATGCTGCTGCCTCCGTCTATCAGCACTCGTGAGAAACGAGCGGCTCTTTTATCTGTGGAAAAGGTAGCCTCCAAGACCAGGGCGTAGGAGCCCGGATTCGGCATTACTTCTGGGTGATCAGCTCTGCTCCAACTAATAGGCTTCTCGGACCAGTGCATGAACTCTGGAGCATCTGATGCCACCACGTTCACCTTCTTGTCGCTGCAGTCATCACGCTTTCGTCTGTCACCACCTGGTGAACACCACATAAGCCCCATGCTTCTCTGGGTACTCATCTTGTACTGCGCCGACCGGCCTGACAGCCGGCTGCTGGGGTGGAGACGGAGGCTGCTGCCCAGCAGGCGGGGTTGGCAGGAGGCCGTCTCCCTTGGCGATCCTTGTAAGCCAGTGGCACTTCCGGGTGGTGTGGTTCGACGGCTTCGCGCCGCTGTGGAACTTGCAAGGACCATCTAGAGTCAGCTCGTAAGAGAAGGCCGGCAACCAATTGGACTTGCCGCCTTTCTATCGCTTTGGCGGAGGCTGCCCCTCCGGCTGCTGGTCTTCGACCGTCGCAACTTGCCGACTGCTGGAAGCCGTCTGCGGGGCCTTGCGCTTGTGGTCATTCTGCTGTTGTCGCCGACTGGCGTCTCCAGCCGGAGTGCTAGGAGCCTGAGGGGCCACTTTGCCAGTCGCACTAACTTGAATCTCCGCCTTCATGGAGGAATCGGCTGTGGCATACTTGTCGGCTATGATTAGCAGCTCGTCAAGGGTTTCTGGCTCGTCGCAGAGGAGCTTATGCTTGAGGAGGGTGCCTTCTCTGCACCCGGCGGTGAAATACTCGATGGCATGCACCTCGTGCACGCCCTCGCAGGAGTTCCGAAGCTCGGCCCAGCGCGTGAGGTAGTCCTGAGTTGATTCGGTGGGGCCCTGCACGCACAAGGAGAGCTGACGAGGCTTGGGAGGTCGCTTGTACGTGCTCGTGAAATTGCGGATGAAGGCTTCGGTGAAGTCGACCCAGCTGTTGATGCTGCGGGGCTTCAGGATGTTCAGCCATGTCCGGGCCGTGCCCTGGAGCATGAGCGGAACATATTTCACGGCAACGTGCTTGTTGCCGTTTGCTATGTTGACGGCCGTTGAGTAGTCAACCAGCCAGTCTTCCGGCTTCATGGAGCCGGTGTATTTGGGCGTGTCTCGGGGGAGCGTGAACCCTTTGGGAAAGGGCTCATCTCGGATGCGGGGTCCGAAACAGTATGGCCCAACTTCGTCTTCTTCTTCCAAATGTGGATCGGTGAAGTTGGTCGATCCGGTGGCGGGCGTCGTTTTCTTCGACTCCCTCTCGGCGGCCAAGGTGGTCACCGAGAGTCGGATGGTCAACAGGCGGCGGGGAGACTCGCCTTTCCTGGCGAGGAGGAGGAGGCGGACAGTCGTCCCGTCGTTCCACTGCTCTTGGGCGGCCGTCTTGGTCGCGCTCGATGGTGATGCGAGTCCGGCTGTGGCTGACAGCCGGATCCTTGTCCTTTCTTCCGCGGACACCGCCAGTCGGCGTCCGAGACGTCGCGCCTTGATCTCGACGGGGAGGCAGGTCATCGTTTTGCCGTTGCGGTGCCTCTGTGCGGCAGCCGGCTTCATTCTGTGCGGCAGCCGCATCGAGGAGTCGCTGGACTCGCTCCATTATCAGGCGGCGCTCTTCACCCTCGAAGTTGTCCAGCTCGGCCGCCACCGCCTAGGAGGCTCGGATGTTCTCCGCGGGCGTGGCGTACACGGGGCGATTAGCCCCGAACAGGTTGGCGATCTCCACGCCGCGATGCCGGACCGCGCCTAGGCAGCTAGGCCCCGTCGGAGCTGGCGAGCCGCCCACAGCGCGATCCATCTCTCGCTGGTAGGCCTCTGACTAGCGTCTCATGCTTGCCAGCTTCTTTGCGCCTTCGACGAGCTGAAGGCGGTGTGCCTCTAGCGTCTCGGCGTCAACGTCTTCTGGAATGGGCGCGGTTAGGTCTTGTAGCGCCGCGTCGAGCGGGTCATGATCTCCTCCGCCGGAATGCTTGCCATGATCGATGACGAGCACTTCTGTGACGGTGCTTCCGCCGCTCTCCGCGCGAGGGAGCGGCTCGTCGTAGACCACCACGTTGGTGGGAAATGCGTCGAGCGACGCAGTGTCGGAGTCGACCAGCATCGGGTCGGTGGAGCCTACGGACTCCAGGTCCATGGCAGGCTCGCCGGTGACGTGGAGTTGGTCGAGGAGGCCCGCGAGGAGGCTATCGGGGCCGCCCGTGCCTGCGTCAGATGCAGGCTCGTCGGAGAGGCGAACCTCGCCGACAAGTTCGGCGAGGCAGCTGGCTGCGCAGGCGATCTCAGCGCCGTGCAGCGCATCGGTGCAAACTCCATCTGGCGTGCCGGGCTGGCTGCGCTCGCCAGGGAGGAAGAGGGTTCCTGTCCAGAGCAGGTCTCCGGACGACGGTTCACCTCGCCCCACGGTGGGCGCCAAATGTCGGGGGTTGGGTGCGACATATGCCAAGGGATGGCTTATCATGGTGGGGGCGAGTAGAACGTCGCCGGTGCCTGGAAGCGGGATGAGGCGTAGACATGCACGCCGGCTAATCTTACCCAGCTTCAGGGCTCTCCGAGGAGATAACACCCCTACTGCTGCTCTGCGGGGTCTCCGCATGATCACTATGCCAAAGTGGGTACAAGGTTGCTCCTTGAGCTGTTTCCTGGAGGTAGGAGGAGGCAAGGCTAGCTCCCTCCTTCCTGTATTCTATGGTCTAGTGCTAATGGGGTCGAACCCTTTGCATGGGTGCTCCGGGGGGTTTATATAGGCCTACCCCCCGGGGGTACAATGGTAATCCGGCTGGGCGCGGGTCCCAGCCGTCTGTCTCTCAGGCCGCCGTCTTCTCCGCCGACTACTGGGGCCCGCCGACTGGTGGGCCCCGCCGACTGGTCCGGTACGGAGCCGACAGGCCTTGTCCGCCGCGGGCGGGTCTTGCCGGCTGCGGATTACTGTAGCCGTGCTTCTAATGACACTGGCTTGGTCATGGGGTCATGGCAACGATGCCACACTGGCGGGCGATCACTGTTGCCACTCCCTGTCTTATCTGGTTAATGGCATGCGGGACCCGTGGGAGGGACCGGCCGACTCCTGGAGGCCGACTCCCACGTGGTCCGTCTTGTGGCGCTCTTGCCGTCTTCTGTCCCCCCCCCCCCACCCCCCCGCCCCCCGACGACAAGCGGGGCCCGCCATCTCTGGGCCGTACAGGCAAGCCGACGTGGGTACAGGGCTCCGTCACTGGAGCTGATGTTAGGGCTATCTGAGCAACAGTGCCGCGCCGGACGGAGATCTCACTTGGTACGGTGCACTGTGGCCATGCCTGCCCTTGGTAATCGGGGTGGGGGCGGGCCTTACTACGGCCGTTCCCAGCCCCGTCCCTTCTTACGAAGGCAGAGGGTGGTTGGAGTCGCGGGCCGACTCCCCATAGCCGGCTTCTCTGGAAGTCGCCAGTTAGGAGTCGGCTCGTCTTGTAGTCGTCCCTGGGACTCGGCCGTGAGTAGATAGTCGGCAGCGCCGCTGCCGACTCCCAGAGGCGGCCCTCCGTCTTGGGGTTCCTGAGGGGCGTAGCCTGCCCCGATGTCTTGAAAGGTTCTGGGCCTCGGGTTAGCCTACCCGTGGCCCATTACTCCGACATTCCACGTGCGATGCACCAAATTACAGTTTGGATCAGCGGTTGGACTTGGAGGCACCCCGGTCATAGCGCCTGCATTTTGATATCACAAAGCCCCACCTTTCCCGCATTAAGCTGGACGGACGAAGCAACCATCATTTCACTCTATGGCGCAAGAGCATAAAGAAAAGAGAAAACCAATGATGCGTGCGGCAGCTACCTAGGGCACCCTAGGGTAGGGGCCTCCACTACAAATCCATTTTTTGAAAGCGCCTCCACTACAAATCTACTTCTCCCTCGTCCTCTTGAAGAAAACCGATGATGCGTGCGGCGGTAGGGTTTGTAGGAGTACTATGGCATAAACGGGGCCACGTCATAGTAAACGGGAGAGGGATTGAGTTCGAGTCGACACCTTAATATGTGTGGGCCGCTTGGTTTTACGGGAACGAGGCAACATTTTTGGTTCGGGGACTAGTGGAGATATACATACAAAAAATTGTGGATGTAGGTTCGACCGAAAGGCAATGATGCATGGGTCCTGCATTTTGATATACCTGTGGCCGCGTGAAATTTGCCACTCTATTCAAAACTAGTAAGGTACACATGCATTGAACGCATGAGATTTGGAAACCAAATTATGAATAAATACACACTATAGCATGTAAAGCTTTGAGTCATATATGCATGATGTAGATGTTCGTTTAGTTCTTATAATTCATCTCATTCAAAATCAATTAGCTTTATAAAAATGTTAAGATTCATGGGATTGTGCATTGTAAAGCATAAAGTAAAAAAAACAAATAATGGCAATTCATTTAGAAAAAAAGTTTGGGCAATTATGATACAGAAGATTCTAGAACAAAGGAGAAGTGCTTGTGTTTTGAGGTTTGTGCATATGCTTAAGTTCAACCATGGAGTCTTCTAGATTGTACATGTGGCAGAATCTGGTGGAATGTTGATGATATCCAACGGCCAGTAGTGCTCGGATTTGACATCTCTACACTGTCGGATTAGCTTCATCCAATGACCATCTTTCAAAGTAATTCACACAATATATAGGGGTATAGGTATAGATAATGCATAAAAGTTCCTCCAAGAACATCTATAACTAATGGGAAGTGAATGTATGCTTAAAATGAAAAAATGTAATACTCCCTCCATCTAGGTGTATGTCATCTTAGGTCTTTTTGCTAGTTAATAGCATTCCATGCAATGAATTAACCACTGCATGCCATGTTTGAAAGTCTCAAGCTATTGAAAGCATGCACGACCCACATCTCTTATTGGTTGATATGTCACGAAACAAGAAATGAGGAGGGAGTTAATGTACCGTGTCAAAGTGTTTTGGGATTATTTGGTTTTCGGAATATGACTTACACACCTAGACGGAGGGAGTACAAAGAGAAAAAATGAATTGCAGTTAAAAGAATGACTTTTCTAACAAAAATGTGAATGTGAACTACATATGTGTGCACGTGACCAACACATACATTGTCAATACAAAATTTAATGCAAGAAATAACTTATGAGTAACATGCACGAATTGATGATGTGGTGCTTGCATGCATAGAGTAGAAAAACAATGTGATTTATGACTTGCATGCGTGACGTGTTCTTGTGCCATAGTTGCATGTCTAGGGAAAAAAGCTACTAGTGGGTTGTACTAGCTATTTAGGAATAGAAGATGTATACATGGAAGTTGTAGGGAAAGAGATGGCATGTATCTCAATTCCTATGAGTAGGGATTGGAAAAGAGATGTCATTTGGTTCACATCATAGGAACTTTTCTATTGAATCTAGAGATGACATGTATCTCAATTCCTATGAGGAGGGATTAGAAAAGAAATGTCATTTGGTTCACATCATAGGAACTTTTCTATTGAATATACGCTAATGTTTATTTTCCTTTGAAATTATGGGAGTATAGGAATCCATTCATATGAACCAAGTGGCTCTAAAGCTATAAAAATGATATCATGTTTATTTCCTTTGAAATGTGGAGTATATGAATCTATTCCTATGAACCAATTGGCTCTAAAGGAAAAAATCCTATAAAAATCATATCATATAGAGTTCCTATGATATTCCTCCACACCAAAGGATGGTTGAAATTGCTGCAGGTGATACGACGGTCTTTCTTTGTAGACTCCTCCCCCATCTTTACAGTTACCTCTCGAAGATGAATGAAATGATATATACTGGGTATTCTATATGTGCATTTTGGTACATGAAAACTCGGTAAAAGTTTGCAAGGTTCGAATTTTCAATAAAGCTATATGCACTCCATTTTTGAACGGAGGGAGGAGCATACGACAGTTGCTAACACTCACATGGAAGATTTGTGTGTAGGAGGAGTGGCTGCTCTGTTAAATGACATGGCAAAACTGACACTGTCGGATGCCGATCTATCGGTTCTTACGGCGTTCGTCAGGAAACGGCTTGTGGCGAACATTTGTCGGATAATGATTTACGGACACATGCATTGCATTGATACGTGCCCCCCCCTCTCTCACGCACACACGCACTCTCACGAGTCACGACTCTCCTGAGTCCTCTCGCACCCACCGTCTATCTGCAGGTAGACGTCACACACATATGTGCTCTTCACACCCTACCGTTAGAACTTCTAAAAAACAAAAGACGTCGCGCACCTTTTATTTTAGCTCACGTGTCACACACTTACACTATTACTCTTGTGGCGAACGTTCTTTGGGCATAGTATATTATACTCTCACGAAGAGAAGCGGTGCACGCACGCACTAGTTCTCTCACACCCACTCGCGGGTACACGTAGGAGCGCATTTTTTTGAAGCTGGTACAACAAAATCACTCCACTATATATAAAAGTAGGAGCCTTAGCGCTTGCTTTACTAGGTTTCCTCTCTTTCACTCACTCATGCTCTCCAGATCTAAGCAAGACATAGGTGGCCACACTCTCTCTACTCATGGCTGGTCACAAATCCGGCCGGACCACCTCGACCAAGGCAGGGGTGTAGGTGCATCGTTCACGCTGTCATCGCCGGCGAGGGAGGAGACCAACGGCTGCCCGCGCGTCCCGATCGGCGGCCGTGCCGTTCACTCTGAGAGAGCACCGGCTCGGGAGGGCCTCCGACCCCTTCTTCCTCCCTGCAGTATTGTGGCCAAGATGCGGCCTCCTGACGCCGTCTTTGCCACATGCCGACGACCCTCAGGTCTATATTCCTTCGAAACCTGCCTTGCTCTACTGCCCCAGCTCCCCACCTGGCTACGTGTGGATCTTTTTCTACTTCCGTCGGCTGTTCCAAATCCACCTAGACTTTTACTATTATTAGAGGTAAAACTAGTTCATACAGTCGAATCTAAGAGTTGGTTCAAACAGGGAAGAAAGTGGGAAAGCTGTAGCATGAATCTAGGACTTGGTTCTAAGAGGAACGGGGGAAAGTAGTAGATACTGGCTACCCAACCGGTCTCTTGGTTGAAAAGGCGAAGAAAGCATGGTGGATGGCGAAGGGTGGGGGAAGTGGACCTGTCTCTTGGTTGAAAAAGGAAAGAAAGTGAGGGGTGTTGGGGGACAACGCAAATGAGAATGAGCAGGTCTAGATTTCCTGTGCTCACATAGGAAAATGTTGCCGAGGAGATAAAAAATGGGACAAATGCAGACATGCTGCCTGAGTGTTTGCCGCTCTCGGCAACCACATCTGCCTCACCACTTTATGCCCCTGCTGTCCCTACGCCCATATCGCTACCGTCAATGTAAAATCACATGAAGCATTAAGCAATGCCACCTAATGTCACTATAAGTAATGGTCTAGTGCCGTCGATAAATTGAAGCAATGCCACCACCATTTTATGAAGTGCTTCTGTCTTTCTTTATTTCCCATGAATTGTGTTTATGCAGTTACACTTAAATCTCACACCGCTAACATTGCTTCATCCCAAAGGAATCAAGACAAATTTGATTGCACATTTATTGACCATGTGCTACTCTCAAGACAGTAATACTAATGCTATTGTTCTGCATGTTAATCTAGTGGCAGTGTTGATGTGATGTGATGCTACTTACTTAAGTGCACTTTCGTACTATCAATCTAGTGCCAATTATAATACAATAGATGCTGCTCTTAATCATACGTTGCTGCAAATATCTGTCACTGTTTAAATAACCGTATTTCGTATTTGCGCAAACAGGGATGTCTGTCTCCATATCGTTTCTATCTGCGCAATCAAAAGTACACACCTCAGTTTTAGTACAAGTGCACAAAATGAGATGGCTATTCCTAGCTGCCGTCCTCTAACCACCAGTATTCCAGTTATTACTACATTGGTAGTAACTAGGTAGAATGACCAACGTAATCTAAAAGAAGCTGATTCGTACGTTTTACTTCCTGATTGTAGTGTAGGGACGAGCGAAAACAACTGCATCCTAGTCCGGAATGCACTTTCTACGAGGTGATCCATGGACCGAGGACTAGCTAGCCCGGCTGCACGGAGGTTTTTGGGACAGGTGCGCCGACAAGAGGCATTGTGGCCTGCTTATTTCTACAAATAGCGGTGCTTAAATTTAGTGGAATGCACAAGAATTTCAGCTGGTCAGTACACTACATGGTTCAGTTCAGCATTCCAGCTGTGAACACAATTATAATTGGTTATTTTGGAATGAGAGAACCTAACCCTGGATGGTGGCAACAAAAAAAACTAGAGTGAACTCCAGGAAACTTAAGCCTGCCGGGAGGCCCTTTGCTCAGAGAAGCCTTGCTTGTTTTTCCTGATTTGTAAACCTTCTCACAACTTTGTCTTTTGATGTGAACTAGTATATGTTTATTATGTTCTATGAATCATTGAGATGTATAAAATTGCTTAACTTATGCTTTTCAAGTTTTTTATGAAGCCGAGTTTAATGTGAGTGTTACACATGAACGCTGGACTAGCATGTGAAAGTTTGGAATTTACATTGTGGTGTTAGTTAACTGCATGAACCACTGTAACAAGATACGTAGGAGTAGTTGCTTATATGTCAGACATCGGATTATTGATTGTTAACTGGCTGATAGCCTAGTGTTGAAGCGAGCTAAGCCAATGTGTTGTGTTTTGCACAACTGCTTACAAGTGTGGTAGCACCAACAGTGTTTACAAGTACTTATGTATACGTCGACGCACAGTTCTGGAACGAGTACTCTATTTCATCAAACACACACTGCTGTATGATAAACTGTGACAACTTATGTCTTACCATTCCATATTCATGAAAAAACTAGTGAGGACGCATCTGTTTCGGCAACAATTATGATGGTTCTCACATGATTCACGGGCACACAAAAGTAGCAGCAGTTCCCATAGACGGATTCAAACAGAGTAGTAGCCCCAGAGGGCTCGATAATAGGCAAGGTTCGGATAATTAGACACAACCCAAACTACTATTAAACACTACCTGGGTAACTATTTCATGCCTCGATCTAATTTGGGCTGGACACAAGACGGACCTTGCCATGAACATTATCGAAGATGTCCGGCAGCAGCTCAATCCTGTGAACCTTCATGAAGATAACCTTGTGGCCTTGCCACTCATAAACTTGTTTGTGGAGGCATGCCACGTCATCTTCCTGCGTAAGCTTGACAAGAACGATCGCCTCACAAACAAAGGAGTAGCTTTGAACTTCTTGTGCTTCAAAGACACCGGACAACACGCCTGACAACAGTGAGTCTGGAATACATCTCGACATTGGTATAAGTGCAAATGGATTCCAGGATCCAACAGCCTAAGAACTTTGTTTTCCCAGTGCATATATTCAGGTCATCCTTCTCATAGCGAGTGACACGTACAACCACACAATCCTTGTCTGCATCAGGGCTCTAATTGAAACAGAAACAAATCCTGAATTACTTTCCACTATAAGAAACAAAAGTTATTTAAACCACTATGTATAGCATGGCATCGAAGCTAATAAAATTTTGCATTATTCATCACCACATACTTAGATGAAAAACCACAATCAAGATCGGCATAGAAGAAAATCACCTTGGGCAGCTCAGCAGGGGGGACACATTCTCGAAGGGGGAAAACTGCTCCTGCAGTGCCACGGGGGCTGTAACCTCAAACGGGGCGTTGGCCATGTCAGTAGTGGTCGTGAGCATATCTGGGGTCGTCTCGGTGGCTGCGTCCATCTTCTTGGAGCTCTCTGTCTCGTGGGGATCAACCTCCCACGTCTGCTCCAATATCGATAGATCTTTGCCTGGTTCTCCTTGGTCCATCATGAAACTGACGAATACTAGGAGACCACTGAAAGGAAAACACAATTGCAATGGCAGTGAAACAAAAAAGAGAGTGATGATCGGTTACTGCTTTGCAAAAGTTCCTTTTTCTTCACTGAACGAAAATATACTAATATCACGGATCCGCTTACCTTCACTTTGTTGGGAGAGAAGAACAGTGGCAGATGCGAGTGTTGGCTTTCTTGAAGATCGTGAGGGAGAAGGGGATTCAGCAAAGAGTGAAATGATGGTTGCTTTGTCCATCAAACTTAGACTACAGGGAGGTGGGGTTTTGTGATATGACGGCTTGTTAGTGCCGCGCTACGACCGGGGTGACTCTCCGCCTGCATACTGCCTTCTAATTTGGTGGATGGCATTTGGGCCCGCGTGCGGCATGGCCTGCATGTCAGTGAACAAAATTAAAACGACATTCAGTAGAGGGAAACGTTTCGATGACCTAGGAGGAGACAGAAGCGGTAGTGTATCCACTGTACTAGTAGTAATTGTTTTTCTGGTAGCTGTAGAGTGTCTCCACTGTACTAGTTATAATTGTTTATCTGGGCCCAAGACAAAACAGCCCATCCACCCTAGTAAATAATAAAATCAATTCAAAAGCCCCTATATTTACTTAATGAGAGGCGCTACCCACACCCAGCACACCGCCCCCCCCCCCCAAAAAAAACCTAGGTGCTTTTCTTCATCCTCACTCCCACCCACCTCACGTCAGGACGCTCCACTCGTACGCCCAAATTCCTCACCTCACTCCTACAGAAAACCCCAGCTCCCCTTCTTCCTCACTACTACTGAAAAACCCCAGCTCCCCTTCTTCTTCACTCGCACTACAACTAGGCTCGTCATTCGTTACTCTGCTCAAATCTGTGAGCGCGACGCGACGCCCTCGAGGAAAATGGAGTCGGCTGACCCCAGCACCAAGAAGATGAGGCTCCCGCCAGCAGCGACGCCTGTTGTAGATCCCACACCCGGCAGCGCAGGGAGAAGCGGCGACCCTGCCCCCACCGGATCCCAGGAACCTGTAGAATCTTGGGTGGACCGCATCAGCGATCTCCCGGACGCCGTCCTTGGGGAGATCATCTCGCTTCTACCCACCAAGCATTGCTACCGCACCCAAGTCCTCTCAATTCGGTGGCGCCCTCTATGGCGCGTCGTGCCCCTTAATCTCGACTATTGTCAGCTATCTCTCTTCAATGATTTTGAAATCCCCAGAGCCATCATCTCCTCCCACCAGGGCTGCGGTCAAAGCCTCTGCATCCCGTCATGCTACCCGAGCAAACATACCATGCCCTGCATGGTGTACGCCTGGTTGAAATCCCCTGAATTCATAGAACTACAGCTGCTTGAGTTCTACTATTCCCCTGGAAATCACCTACCAGATACCGAATGCCATCTACCTGTGCCCTTAGCACCGATGTCCATCTCGCGGTTTTCCTCCTCTCTCTACACCGCCACCTTTGCGTTGTGCTACCTACCAGACAATCTGGTACTAAAACTTCGACTCCCATTTCTCAAGAAACTTTCACTTGTGCGGGTTCGTATATCGAAGGCCTCATTGCACATCATCATCCACTCCAGTTGCCCTGCCCTGGAGTGCTTGGTGCTTGTTCTCATAGTTAGAATCGGTTGTCTTCAAATAAAGCCGCCTAACCATGTAAGAATTGAAATTTCTTTTGACGGAAGGCAGCTCATCATCCAAGATGCCCCTTGACTTCAAACGTTGATCTTTGATTCTAGTTATGCACCGTCGCAAATAACCGTCCTCTCTGCGCCTAAACTAGAGACCTTGGGTGTAATACATGATCTCTGTGCTCATTTCAATATGGTGTTTGTCTCCACAGTTCTTCAGGTACTTTATATTATCATCTACACTTGTAACTATAAGCTGCATTTTAAATTTCTGCACATAAGTTACATATCATCTCAGAGTACACATTTTGTACTAATATTATGTTCTAGGCTCAATGAAGAGATTCTCCATGGATAGCCTATCAATGGTGCTGGATTCTGTCAACATCTTATATATCCAAATGAATAGTTTTGATCTGAACAAGATTATTGGTCTGCTGTAATGCTTTCCATGTTTGGACAAGTTGTATATAAAGGTGATAATTTCACGCACATTGGAAGCCCGCATATAGTGTACTAGAATTAACCGTTCAGCTGTTGCTCTTTCCACACTCTTTTTTTAGACCTTAACTGTTTTCAATCTTCATGTCTATTTAGGCAACAGGATAGGGTAAGAAAGTTATAACCAATCGGTGGATTCGATTGAAGACAATAACGCTAGAACAATATGCAGTCAACCATGCAAACACTAGATTTGTCACATTCTTCCTGCTGAATGCGAGGTTACTATTGTCCATCAGGCTTAAGTTTATCAGCAGCATGGTTTTGACGGATGGGTATGTCGAAGAGCAAAAAAAGGAGTTTCAGGTGGGCAAAAGAGCTTCTGAACGAGCCGGGCTTCTATTTACAACATATTGTGGTCATAATCCAGTAAATTTTAGGACCTAGGATGTTCATTCTATGGACCTGACCGATCCATTTGACTGTGACTGCCGAAAACAGTGCTGGAGTTAGATATTGTTGCCCTTTTCAACCTGGGTTTTGTCTAAACCTGATGAACAATTAAGCCTCATGCTTTTGTACAGTTTGTAAGATGGAGTTAGATGTTCTTGCCCTTTTCACCTCGGCTGTGATAGTCATATTTTCAATTTAGAGTGAAATATTGTAACAAATCCCAACCAAGGGAAATAACATCACTCTCGCCGGTTGCTTGAGCTCACTGTGCATTACAAAAGCCAAGTGATTAGCCCCCACCAGCACCCACAAACTTATTTCGAACTAGCACACCAAATGGGCTGTAAATTTTCATAGGAAAGGCTGCATGACCGTGACAGATTTAAATTCTGACATTTGGGACCCACGAGGAAATAGCCTATCCAAGGTGGTGTCGACTTACTCGCTAGTCAACAAACGATTCTGCCTACCAGCTGTTGGATTGACATCCAACATCTGTCGTGTATCTTCTATCTCTTGTCTTCTTCCTCCAGCCGCCCAAACCAAACCACCCCGATGGCTCCGCCTGCTCCCGCCTCCAATGGCTGGATGCGCCTCCGCTGCCCTGTCGTACCCTCCAACGTTGGCCAGTCCCTCCCTCTATTCCCCCACACGTCCTATTATTCTCCGGGACGTCAGCCCCAACACGCACCCGCACCCGAACCAGTCAACCCTCGTACTCCCCTCCGCCTGTGACTGGACCGGTGCATCTTCCACTTCTCCTGTTCGTTCCGTCCGAGGCCTCGCCGTCGTCCTCGGCCTTGGTTCGCTCGCTGTGCGCGGTGCGCTGCTCTCTTGCAATGTCAACGTTGTCAAGACCGAGATGAACAAGGAGATGACTGTACGTGGAGAGGATGACAGTAGGGACCCACCAGTGTCATGGCAGTACGCAAGCAAGTGCCTCGTTATTACAAGCCCATAAAATGGTTCCTCCTAATGGTTGGACATCTGGGGCTCACGGCATTGTCAACGTAGTCAATAAACGAGAGAATTACACAACGAGCGGCTGACACCAGGGACCCAGCAGGTCGCACAATTGTTATTTACTTTTTTTAGGAACAAGTAGTTGTTATTTATATACTAGTTTTAGCGACGAATCAGGGTAACAACGGGGCTGTGCGGGGCTGTGGCCCGTCTAGCCAGGGTTTTATTTATGTTTACCACATCATGAGCCCAGTTGTGTTTTTTTCTTGCTGAAAATGGCTAGCCCAGTTCTATTTAAAAAAATGAAATACCCAAACGAGGCCTACTTGCTTTATTAGCCCTGCTGGGCTGCAAATCTTTCAAAAGGAGGAGAGTTTCATTCGGTTTGCCCAGAAATGGGCTGTACATTTTTAAAACACATCAAACCGGGAACTAGTTTCAATTATTTTTTCAATACAAGATTTTAAATTCCACTGATTTTTATGCGTGGACTATTATTTGGATTTTATCTAAATTATTTTTCAAAATAGTTTGAATGTGACTCGATATTTCGGGATTAAAAACAGTTGACCGCACCGAAATATGCAAAATTTCGTATAATTTTTAACTGTGGCCACAATATGGGGTGTAATGCTAACAAAACGAAGATGGGCTCCAAAAAAATTCTTAAGAATTAGAAAATGGGCTGTAAATTATTAGAAATAATGGCAGATGGCCTGTATGCTGCTTTCCAAAGATTTGACGTTGACTTGTGCGCCTACTACAGGTTGACGCGTATGCTTTCCTAAAAAAAGGTTGACGCACACGCAGCGCCGTGTCAACTTAGTCAACACATGAGAGTAGTGACTGTTGGATGTCCATCCAATGGCCGTCGTGCTTCTTCAAACTCTGCTCTTCCTGCTCCAGCCGCTCAAACAAGCGCCGGCGGGACTGCCTTCTCCCTCCTCCCGCGGCCGGCTATGCTGCGGCGCATGTCTCACCGCCTCATTGTACTCCCATCGCTGGCCTAGCCATCCCTCTACTCACCCACACGTGCTGTTATTCTCCGGCGACGGCAGACGAACCAGTAAACCCTCGTACTCCCCTCTGCGTGGGAAACAACTGCCGAGTCTTCCCTGGCTCCGTGTCGTTCCTTTCCTAGGCATCGCCATCATGCACCGCCCTGGTGCTCTCGGCGCGGCGTGGTCAACGCGATCAACGAACGACATCCATCGGAAGTGGACTGTACGTGGAGGGGCTGACAGCTGGGACCTGATGACCCACAAGTATTGGGGATCTATCGTAGTCCTTTCGATAAGTAAGAGTGTCGAACCCAACGAGGAGCAGAAGGAAATGACAAGCAGTTTTCAGTAAGGTATTATCTGCAAGCACTGAAATTATCGGTAACCGATAGTTTTGTGATAAGTTAATTCGTAACGGGTAACAAGTACTAAAAGTAAACAAGGTGCAGCAAGGTGGCACAATACTTTTTGTAGCAAAGGACAAGCCTGGACAAACTCTTATATAAAGGAAAACGCTCCCGAGGACACATGGGAATTATCGTGAAGCTAGTTTTCATCACACTCATATGATTCGCGTTCGTTACTTTGATATGTGGGTGGACCGGTGCTTCGTTGCTGAACTTCCTTGGACAAGCATCCCACTTATGGTTAACCCCTCTCGCAAGCATCCGCAACTATGAAAGAAGAATTAAGGTAAACCTAACCTTAGCATGAAACATATGGATCCAAATCAGCCCCTTACGAAGCAACGCATAAACTAGGGTTTAAGCTTCTGTCACTCTAGCAACCCATCATCTATTTATTACTTCCCAATGCCTTCCCCTAGGCCCAAACAATGGTGAAGTGTCATGTAGTCGACATTCACATAACACCACAGGAAAGACAACATACATCTCATCAAAATATCAAACGAATACCAAATTCACATGACTACTTATAGCAAGACTTCTCCCATGTCCCCAGGAACAAACGTAACGACTCACAAATCATATTCATGTTCATAATCAGAGGGGTATTAATATGCATAAAGGATCTGAAAATATGATCTTCCACCAAATAAACCAACTAGCATCAACTACAAGGAGTAATCAACACTACTAGCAACCCACAGGTACCAATCTGAGGTTTTGAGACAAAGATTGGATACAAGATATGAACTAGGGTTTGAGATGAGATGGTGCTGGTGAAGATGTTGATGGATATTGACCCCTCCCGATGAGAGGATCGATGGTGATGACGATGGTGATGATTTCCCCCTCCCGGAGGGATGTTTCCCCAGTAGAATAGCTCTGCCGGAGCCCGAGATTGGTTTCACCAGGTTCCGCCTTGAGACGGCGACGCTTCATCCCGAAAGCTTCCTTCTGATTTTTTCTAGGGAGAAAGAATTCATATAGCAAAAGATGGGCACTGGAGGCCTGCCAGGGGGGCCACGAGGCAGGGGGCGCGCCCAGGGGGTAAGGCGCCCCAACCCTCGTGGACAGGGTGTGGCCCCCCTCTGGTGCTTTCTTCGCCCAATATTTTTTATATATATATATATTCCAAAACTGACTTTCGTGGTGTTTCAGGACTTTTGGAGTTGTGCAGAATAGGTCTCTAATATTTGCTCCTTTTCCAGCCCAGAATTCCAGCTGCCGGCATTCTCCCTCTTCGTGTAAACCTTGTATAATAAGAGAGAATAGGCATAAGTATTGTGAAATAATGTGTAATTACAGCCCATAATGCAATAAATATCGATATAAAAGCATGCTACAAAATAGACGCATTAACTCCCCCAGCTTAGACCCCGCTTGTCCCCAAGCGGAAGCCGATAACGAAAAATATGTCCACATATTTAGAGATAGAGGTGTCGATAAAATAAAATATGGACATGAGGTCATCATGATCATTCTTATAATAGCAACATATATATATATATATATATATTGTCATATGATTTCTTATGCTAAAGTAACAATCTATTCACAGTGTCAAGTATGAATCAGAAACTTCATTGAAAACTAACAAACTATAATCTCAGTCATTGAAGCAATTGCAATTTATCATAACATCGGAAAGAGTCAATATAAGAGCTTTTCAGCAAGTCCACATACTCAACCATCATTTAGTCTTTCACAATTGCTAACACTCAAGCAATACTTATGGGTATGAAGTCTTAATCGGACACAGAGAAATATAGGGTCTTATAGTGTTGCCTCCCAACCTTTTACCTCGAGGGTAATGTCAACAATAATTGTTTATGATAACTTACATCCAATTGGATATATATATATATATATATATATATATATATATATATATATATATATATCAGGATCTTTCTAACACAATGTGCTTGCAAAAGGATAAAATGTAAAAAGAAAAAGTGAAGATCACCATGACTCTTGTATAAGGTATAAGACAAGAATAAAAGATAGACCCTTCGCAGAGGGAAGCAGAGGTTGTCATGTGCTTTTATGGTTGGATGCACGAGATCTTAATGCAAAAGAACGTCACTTTATATTGCCACTTGTGATAGGGACCTTTATTATGCAATCCGTCGCTTTTATTTCTTCCATATCACAAGATCGTATAAAGCTTATTTTCTCCACACTAATAAATCATACATATTTAGAGAGCAATTTTTATTGCTTGCAACAATGACAACTTACTTGAAGGACCTTACTCAATCCATGGGTAGATATGGTGGACTCTCATGGCAAAACCGGGTTTAAGGGTATTCGGAAGCACAAGTAGTATCTCTACTTGGTGCAAAGAATTTGGCTAGCATGAGGGGGAAAGGCAAGCTCAACATGTTGGACGATCCATGACAATATACTTTATTTCGGATATAAGAAAACATAACCCATTACATTGTCTTCCTTGTCCAACATCAACTTTTTAGCATGTCATATTTTAATGAGTGCTCACAATCATAAAAGATGTCCAAGATAGTATATTTATATGTGAGAACCTCTCTTTCTTTATTACTTCCTATTAATGGCAACGATGACCAAAACTATGTTTGTCAACTCTCAACAACTTTTATTCATCATACTCTTTATATGTGAAGTCATTACTCTCCATAAGATCAATATGATCTCTTTAATTCTTGTTTACTCTTTCTCTTCTCTTTTATTTTTATTCCCTCAAGATCATAGCAAGATAATCAAGCCCTTTATTCAAAACTAATCTTTATTATATATAGCTCACAGACTCGGTTACATAGAGGGATCATAAAGCAAAACTCAAAACTAGATCATACTAAAACTTTATTCTACTAGATCAAGATATAACCAAAAGGATCGAACTTAGAAAAAACTGTAAATATAGAAGTGTGATGGTGATACGATATCGGGGCACCTCCCCCAAGCTTGGCAGTTGCCAAGGGGAGTGCCCATACCCATGTGATTATGTCTCTTTCTTCGGAGGTGGTGATGATGGAGTTGTTGATGATGTAGGCTTGTCATCCATCTTCCAAGGCATAGGCTCACCATCATAGAAGGATGATCGAGTCTCCGGGATCCTCAAATCTGCAGCCAAACTCATCCTCTTGAATCTATATTCATACTCACAGTTTAGGTTTTGCAGGTAATAGATCTGGGCATGGAGATGCTCGATTTTATCATGAAGCTTAAAGATGGTCTCCCTAATGTTCTTGGCATCCAGCTTGTGGTTGTTGATGAACTCTGCGATCATCATGTGATTGGCGTTGAGTTCGCGTTCCACCATCCCCTGGCACTTGAAAACTTGTTGCTCCATTACTTCGAGTCTTGTCTCCACGCTTCCAGTCCTCCTTGGTCCCTCGACATCGCGGATGTGCACAAACCCATCATGCATCTCCATGGTTTGAGGGTGTTGCAGCACCTCCGCGAGGTAGGGGTTGATGACCTTCTCAAAAAACTTGTCCTTGGGGGCATTTGACGACGTCATGGTGATCTAGATCTGTCAAAAAATAGCTTGAAACAAAAATAGAGGATATTTGCGTGGTACGGTGATCAAAACTTTCGGGAGATTATATAATGAATTTTTACCGACCAAAAGAAGTATCGTGCAAGAAAACAGAGTCCAGAGGGCACACGAGGTGCCCACGAGGGAGGGGGGCGCACCCAGGGGGTAGGGCGCGCCCTCCACACTCGTGGATGCCTCGTGTCCTTCCCGGACTACTTATTTTCCTATTTTCTTAAATATTCCAAAACAGAGAAAAATAGCTATTAGAACTGTTTTGGAGTCGGTTTACTTACCGTACCATATACCTATTCCTTTTTGGAGTCTGAAATGTTCTGGAAAGTGTCCCTTATGTACTCCTCCGGGGTTACGATGTCAATCACATTAGTTTCAGCATTTATGGGATTACCTGAGATATAATGTTTGATTCTGTGACCGTTCGCCACCTTTGGATTTGTGCCTTCGAACTTGTTGATTTTTATGGCACAGGAATGATAGACCTCCTCGATAACGTAAGGACCTTCCCATTTAGAGAGGAGTTTTCCTGCAAAAAATCTTAAACGAGAGTTGTATAGCAAAACATGATCACCTACCCTAAACTCAAGCTTTTGTATCCTTTTGTCATGCCATCTTTTAAATTTTTCTTTAAATAGTTTGGCATTCTCATATGCCTGGGTTCTCCACTCATCAAGTGAGCTAATGTCAAATAGCCTCTTCTCACTGACAAGTTTGAAATCATAATTGAGCTCTTTAATGGCCCAATACGCCTTATGTTCTAGTTCGAGAGGTAAGTGACATGCTTTTCCATAAACCATTTCATACGGAGACATACCCATATGATTTTTATATGCAGTTCTATAGGCCCATAATGCATCATCAAGTTTCTTGGACCAATTCTTCCTAGATCTATTAACAGTCTTTTGCAAAGTTAATTTGATCTCTCTATTACTCAGCTCTACTTGTCCACTAGATTGTGGGTGATATGGAGATGCAATTCTATGATTAACGTCATACTTAGCAAGCATTTTACGAAAAGCACCATGAATAAAATGTGAACCACCATCAGTCATTAAGTATCTCGGGACCCCAAACCTTGAAAAAATAACTTCTTTATGCATCTTAATAGAGGTGTTATGATCAGCACTACTAGTTGGAATAGCTTCTACCCACTTAGTAACGTAATCAACAGCAACTAAAATATGTGTATAGCCATTGGAGGAAGGAAATGGTCCCATATAATCAAAGCCCCAAACATCAAATGGTTCAATAACAAGTGAATAGTTCATAGGCATTTCTTGATGTCTACTAATATTACCAATTCTTTGACATTAATCACAAGACAAGACAAACTTACGTGCATTTTGAAGAGGGTAGGCCAATAAAAATCGGATTGCAATACCTTATGTGCAGTTCTATCTCCAGCGTGGTGTCCTCCATAAGCCTCAGAGTGACACTTGCGTAGGATCTGTTCCTATTCATGCTCAGGTACACAACGTCTAATAACACTATCTACTCCTTCTTTATAAAGGTGTGGGTCATCCCAGAAGTAATGTCTTAAATCATAGAAAAACTTTTTCTTTTGCTGGTATGTGAAACTAGGTGGTATAAATTTAGCAACAATGTAATTAGCATAATCAGCATACTATGGAGCAGTACGAGAAACATTTATGACAGCTAATTGTTCATCGGGAAAGCTATCAACAATAGGTAGTGGGTCATCAAGAACATTCTCTAACCTAGACAAGTTGTCTGCAATGGGGTTCTCAGCTCCCTTTATATCAATAATATGTGAATCAAATTCTTGTAGCAAGAGAACCCATCTAATAAGTCTAGGCTTAGCATCTTTCTTTTCCATAAGATATTTAATAACATCATGATCAGTGTGAATAGTTACTTTAGAATCAACAATATAAGGTCTGAACTTATCACAAGCAAATACAACTGCTAAAAATTCTTTTTCAGTAGTAGCATAATTTCTCTGGGCACTGTCTAGAGTTTTACTAGCATATTGAATACCATTCAATTTCTTATCAACTCTTTGTCCTAGAACAACACCTACAGCATAATCAATAGCATCACACATAATTTCAAAGGGTAAATTCCAATCAGGTGGCTGAGCAATAGGTGCAGAAATCAAGGCTTTCTTAAGTATTTCAAATGCTTCTACACAATCATCATCAAAGACAAAATGAACATCTTTTTGTAAGAGATTAGTCAGAGGCCTAGAAATTTTGAGAAGTCTTTAATGAACCTCCTATAAAAACCGGCATGACCAAGGAAACTTCTTATACCTTTAATGTCCTTAGGACACGACATCTTTTCAATAGCATCAACTTTAGCTTTATCAACTTCAATACCTCTTTCAGAAATTTTATGCCCCAAGACAATACCTTCATTAACCATAAAGTGGCACTTCTCCCAATTCAAGACAAGATTAGTTTCTTCACATCTCTGCAAAACTCGATCAAGGTTGCTTAAGCAATCATCAAAAGAAGTTCTATACACGGAGAAATCATCCATGAAAACCTCAACAATCTTTTCACAGAAGTCAGAGAATATAGCTGTCATACATCTTTGAAAGGTAGCAGGTGCATTGCATAAACCAAAAGGCATACGTCTATAAGCAAACGTACCGAAAGGGCAAGTAAAAGTGGTCTTTTCTTGATCCACTTTTGACACATGTATTTGAGAGAAACCAGAATAACTGTCTAGAAATAAAAAAATGTGTATGTTTGGATAATCTTTCTAGCATTTGATCAATAAAAGGTAAAGGTTAATGATCTTTTTTAGTAGCTTTATTTAGTTTGCAGAAATCAATTATCATTCACTGGTGCGCGTCGGTCCTAAACAAACGGTTTAAAACCCATTTCCGCGACGGCATTTGGAACCGTCGCCAAGTGAGTGTGGGCGATAGGGTGGGTCCTTCCCACATGACCCAGAAACCGTCAGGGATAGGGCCCCTACAGTAGTCCTACTCGTTTCTTCTTGCATTGCCATCGCAGTCAGTATTCTGTGGTGCTACTTTTATGATGCGCGACCCATCACAAATTGTTCACTATTATAGAACGTGTATGATGCGTGGCCCATCACAAACGGTTCACTGTTAAGAAGATTAGCTAATCGTCGTACGAGTGTCGGACAGGATTACGACACGTCGGACCATCGTAACATCGTCGTACACGACAACTATCGCACACGCTATTCTATGGTGCAACGTTTACGATGCATACACCATCAGAAACAGTTCATGGTTGCAAATCGTGTACGATAAGGTAACTAACACAAACGTTTAGTTTTCCCACACCGTTTGTGATATTTTCTAACATCGCACACGCTTTGCAAATGGCAACTGTGTGCATGCTTGCACATGTTTCCTCTATGTGAACCGTCTCGGATTATGGTGCATATCGCAAACGTTTGTGTTTTACCAACCGTGTGTGCCGTAACAACCCGGAGAGCGTAATTTCACCGTAATTTAATTGCTGCTTTTCCAAATTGTACCGGATTTGGATTTGAATTTGAATGTATGCTACAGCTTAATTCATATCCATCAGGTTCAAACAACCAATGCATTATTCGATTCATAGGTACATATGTTCAAGAATTACATAAGAACCAAATAAAGAATGATGAACCACAGTTGTATACTTGTACTATTAAATACGGTAAAGAAAGAGGCGAAATATATTCTAGTTGCTGAACAAGGTGAAGCGGAATGCCCATATTGTGCTCTCCTCCATGCAGAAGTTACGCACAACTCTAGTCCAACCCCTTGTGATGGCCGACCGCCCATCCTTCACGGTCTTCATGAAAACATCTAGATAATCATCGTGTTCTGGTAGAAATACTTTAACCTTTGCATGACCACCAATCATGTAGTTTGAGAGGTAATCTTGAGTAAACTGCTTTAGCAACCACTTCAAAGGAATGAGATTTCAGACATTGTCATCTAACACAACTCATTATGGGTAGTAAAAACAAGGTTGCAGAGTTCTTACTTACCATCCTGCAGTTCGCTGTTGTCTTGGATAAAGTGTAAACAAATAGTTTAATTGCCATCTTTGGACCCATTTTACTAACAATCTTTATTAGCTTCCTCACTTGATGCTGGTTCATCGATATCTCATTGCCCCAAACGCAGAAAGGGTCGAAACGCGGATCTTTAACAATGACATATGTACCTAAAAGCACCAAGTTAATATTAGAAGCTAAATAGCAATTGCACAATGATGTAGTCAACACTCTTTTATAAGATGTCTATATACATCCGTATGTGGTAGTCCATTTGAAATCTCTAAAGAGACAAATATTTAGGAATAGAGGGAGTATCTTATAACATCCAATATACTCACATATTAGATGAATTAACATCTTATATTATGGGCCAAAAGGAGTTTAGTTCATTCTTACAAATTATCTTCTGTTGTATCCACGGGTTACAGTTAGTTTGAGCTAGTTCGGAAACAAATAGCCCTAAAGTATATCTAAACATGAGGGCTAGTTTGAGCTAGTTGCATCTATAACCCACCCAAAAAAATTTGTATCCAACCCAAGAGGTGCTAATTGCAGCTAATTCTCCTAGTGCATTTATTGTCAATCTAACCCTGCCATCCAAACAACTCTTTGGATGGAGTTAGTTCAGGGTTAGTAATGAACTAGAAACTAACTCTAACCTCTAGCTAAGTTGAGTATCCAAACAGGGCTGTGTTGTTGCTGTTGCTGCTGCTGCTCTCTACGTATATCTAGACATCATTAGAACATTAATGTAACACTCTTACTTGTTGCAATGTAGCCTAGGATTGCATATTTAGACATTAAGTACAAAGCATTTTGCATTGTAGCCTCAGATATATTACATATGGCCCTAGTTAACCTAAGGAAAATGGATTGCGGATATGTTCAGTTAAAAGTCCGATTCACCGATTAGTCCCTTATCAACCGTCGGCCTATATGGTACCAGCTACGGATATCCTGAACAGTGAGCAGATATAAGCCATGGGATGAAACTAACCTCGATGGAAAACAGCAGTCGTTCCCAAAATTGTCCTATGTAGGTACATCAAGAAGCATGTTAAGCACAACAAAGCTAAACATCAACCTAAATTACACATGGCAGACAAAATAATCTCCAAAAGATAGCTTCAGTGTGCAGGTTTAAGCATGCTAGTAAAGCAAAACAAGTGGAAAGGTGTGCTAACTGCAACATGCCTAACATTTAACAACAAGCAAACATGGTCATTCAAATTGGTATTGTGCCGGCCTAAGTACACTGGTTATTTAAATAAAAATGGAAAGGCGTGTTAACTACAAGATGCAGCAACCAAATGTAGTCATTCATAGTGGTATTGTTGAAACTGGTACTGATGAAATTGAACTGCACAGTTCATACTTGCACATATATAACATCATGTTGTGAATAACTGGAATAAACAAGGCATACTACGAACAACCAAAGATAGCATTTGAAACTGAACATATGCTAACTACAAACAACCAAACAATCAAAAAACTTTAAAAGAGGCATATGCTAGTTATACCAGGCTTAACAACAAGCAAATATATGCATTCCTATCGGTATGTTTAAAACTGGATTGATGAAATGTAATGCACAGTAAATAATTGTAGATATAGAGCATCACATTGTGAACAACTGAAATAAACAAATCATGGGTTTCCTCAGTTTTCACAGATGGGCTCGTTCCCGTGGGAAGAGCACAAATCCTGGATGCGCTCCATGTTTTCGCAGATGGGATCCTTCCCCTTGGAAGAGCACGACTGTAGGGTGCCCTCCCTGATGTCGCACACGGGCGCTTTCCCCTTGGAAGAGCAGATGGGCTCTTTCCCCTTGGAAGAGCCGGAGAGGGTTCCCTCCTCGTGGTCGCCGTCGATGAGGTCTGACTTCGAAGCTGTGGATCCCAAGCCAACATCGTAGAATGTGTCCTTCAAGAATGACAAAAGGGGCTCGTTGGCGATGTAGAATGGCAAATTGTTGACAGCGAGCCATAGGATATTAGCGGCGGGGCCGTGGATGAGGTCGACGACGGTTGAACCCGAGGGGTTGGGGGTCGGCCACTTAACCTGTGACACAACCCACCTCAGGGCGTCGCTGTCGATGACATCGATGTCATAGCCAGCGGACGAGACATGCCCACATACTCTAGCCTGCTGCTTGAGTGTCTGCCGCCAGTAATGGTCGTCAGCTTCCTCGGCGATGTCGGGCGAAGAGACTGCTATACACCTCTTTTGGGCCAGTCGCTCCTCAAGCTCCACGGGAAGCGTAGCTGGGCTAAGGCTGCGACGCTCTAGAGTGGGGGATGGGGATGGGGATGGGGATCTGTGGGAAAGGGGGCATTTGGCCGGAGTCATCTAAGAAACTTAGGGCGGCCTGGGTATGGAGATCGGTGGGTAAGATGCACGGGCAAACCGGCAGATGTTGACAATGGAGGCCTTGCGGCGGCGGCGGCAGGGACTTTGCTAGGGTTTCGAGCGAGGGAGGGTGTGTGTGTGCGCGCGCGCGCACGCCCGAGGAGGTTTTGGTGTGTGTGTGTGTGTGGAGGGGGGTGGGCGTGGGGTGTTTGAGGAAATGACGCGGGTACTGAAAATTTTACTACACGGGAGTCAAACGCCAAAGTGAAATGCCGGGCTATTGAAAATTTGGATGATAGTGCATCACACACGATCTGGGGATAACAACCGTGTGTTATGAAAACGAAAAACCCTCGAGGCGGGCAGATATTTTCGATGCAGGCGGGATTGGGAACAAGAAACATCGCACATGGTCCGGAGATAATAACCGTGTGTTATGAAAGAGAAAAACCCTCGAAGCGGGTAGATATTTTTGAGAGGGGGAGCCTCATGGATCCCAATGTACTGTGCGGATGTGTGCGTGACATACAGGTGCACCGGCGTGGCACACGGTTAGTTTGAGTGAACCGTGTCTGTTGCGTCATCCGACTTGTCTAATGTTCATAAATTTGGCGAAAAATGACGCGGGAGTGGGTCAGAACACGAACACACTTGCATGTGGACCAAATTTATGTATCAAAAGGGTGGTTTGATTTTCAAATACCAAGTGCAACTTCGATGTGGCACCTCTCACGCAAAGTGCACGGTATTGCTTGCCCCCCCTTGTATCAACATGAAGGGAATCCTAAGCTATGAATGCATGACCCCTCCCCCTCAACCGAGGTTCACCGTAGCATAGTGCAAAGTAGCGAGCAGCCCCCCTTCCTCGTGTCGGCACGAAGGGAATCCTAAGCTATGAATGCATGCCCCCCAACTGAGGTTCACCTACCAAAGTGTGAAGTAGAGCTAGCAGCCCCCCTCCCTCCCTCGCATTGGCACAAAGGGATTCCTAAGCTATGAATGCATGCCCCCCAATTGAGGTTCACCTAGCAAAGTGTGAAGTAGCTAGCAGCTCCCCTCCCTCGTGTCGGCACGAAGGGAATCCTAGCTACGCTATGAATGCATGCCCTCCCCCCCCCCCAATCGAGGTTCACCCTAGCAAAGTGCAAAGTAGCTAGCAGCCACCCCTCCCTCGTGTCGGCACGAAGGGAATCCTAAGCTATGAATGCACATGCCCCCCCAATCGAGGTTCACTTAGCAAAGTGTGAAGTAGCTAGCAGACCCCCTCCCTCGTGTCGGCACGAAGGGAATCCTCAGCTATGAATGCATTCCCTCCCCCCCAACCGAGGTTCACCCTAGCAAAGTGCGAAGTAGCTAGCACCCACCCCTCCCTCATGTCGGCACGAAGGGAATCCTAAGCTATGAATGCACATGCCCCCCCAACCGAGGTTCACCTAGCAAAGTGTGAGGTAGCTAGAAGCTCCCCCTCGTGTCGGCATGAAGGGAATCCTAAGCTATGAGCATGGCCCCCAACCGAGGTTCACCTAGCAAAGTGCGAAGTAGCTAGCAGCCCCACACCCCACTCGTGTCGCCACGAAGGGAATCCTCTAATTAAGCTATGAATGCATGCCTCCCCAACCGAGGTTCACCTAGCAAAGTGCGATGTAGCAACCCCCCCCCCCCCCCACACACACACACTTTCAGTCGACGGGCCAGAGAGGCATATATCTCACCAAGATGGATCGTAAAATGGACCAAGAATAATCCACCTTGGTCGTACAACCTCTCTCTTGTTGTTAGTCAAAATGATGGCCGTCCATGCGACCCCGGAGATGGGCTAGCTCGCCAATAATCACACAAGTAGATTGTCCCCGAAGACAACCACTGCATGCGTGTGGCCCAAACATATGTATGGAGAGGTGTGTTTTTGAGTAACAATGAACAACTTTGATGTGGCACCGTGATTTTGAACTAGAAATCCCCACACCGAGTGAGGGTTAGGTTGACGATGCATATGTATGTTAGACCACACTTCAAGCCAACGACGGGTATTCATATATGCATGCATGCGTGCATAGTATATGCACTCGAACTTAATTAGGTCTGAATCTCACCATGACCTATACTACGATAACACGAACCAAATGAAGAATCCGCCATGGTAACATATCTTGTTGTTGGTCAAGGTGATCATGGATGTCCACGCAGGCCCACGAATATATAAGCTTGTCGCCAATAACCACGCGAGGGAGTGTATCGTTCAAAGGCAACCACTACATGCATATGTATGGAGGTGATGCGTGCATGCATGTTTGAATACGCAACATCGATCTGGCACGTGTGTCAAAAATCGTACACTAGCTCCCCTCATAGAGCGAGATCGGTTCATGATGGTGTCGTTGTACTAGCCACTTCGACTCGATGGGAGGGATTCATGCGTACACATGCATGTGTGTGTGCCCAAAGTGTATCATGCATGTCATCCCAGAGCAAAAATAATAATCCCCTCCTAAGTCAAATTAACCTCTCTTGTTGTCAGGCAAAAAGAAGTGATGGACCAAGCGGGCCCACAGATGGAAAGCATCAACGATATCGCTGATAACCGCTTAAGTGGGTGCGAGCGGACAACCACCACTGCTTTGCATATGGGCCAAACATATATATGTTGAATACCCAAAATGCACAACTTTGATGTGCCACATGCCTCAAAAACCGTAAACCATGCACCCACACAGAGCGTGGTTCATATCAAGCGTACTACATATGATGGTCCCCTTCCCCCCTCTTCACCGCATACTATATCCTCCTGCCGTAATATATGTACAACCCAAAAGAATCCTCATCGATGGTGAAATTAATTAACCTCTCCCGATGTAGGTCAAAGTGATGCATGCATGCATGCATCGACGATGGCCTCGTGGGCCCACAGATGGAAGCATCACACGTGAGTGTCGAAGCTAGGATATATATGCATGTGGCCCAAAAAGGTCTTGTGTGATGTTTGAATAACCAATTTCACAATTTTGATGTGGCACGTGCCTCGGTAACTAAAAAGTCCCGACACTGAGTGAGGTGTACTTGTTCACGAACGCATACGTATAGTATATAAGCTAGTCCCCTCCCACCTCTTCGACTCGTACTATATACCACCATAACACAAACAAAAATGATTCTACCTTGCTGGTCAAATTAACCTCACTGCCGGCTGTTCGTCAAAGTGATGGAAGACGACCTCGCGGGCCCACAGAAAGCGTCACACGCAAGTATCGAGTGTCCTGTCGGACAACAATCGGCTGCATGTGGCCAAAACATTTATGTATGAAAGGGTTGTGCAATGTTTTAAATAACGATTTCAGGACTCTGATGTGGCACCAACCTTCCTAACAAAACGGCCAACCCACACGGTGGCTCACAACTCATAGTGTACTGCGAGCCACCCGCCACCTCCATACGCACACACCCACACACACACCGCGAATCCACCACAACTACGATGCATGTTAAATTAATTATCCCGCGGTGAACATACATGTTACGAAAGGAGGGACATTTTAATTTCAAAAAAATCACAGAGATCATTAAGACGTTTTAGTACATTGATTGATTGATTTTCTATGGGTATAATGTGCAAAAATCAAATTTGAGCTACATGCACACGTGATGATTGCACCTAAATGGATTAAAAAAACACATGTGTCTCACTGGGTGCATGTTTACTCCCCGTGCAACAAATTTCAAACATTGAGAATCTTGATTTTTAAATTCTAGTACATCCAAAACTCATGAGACTTATCGTGTTGTCATATGGACACCAATACAAAGTGCCATTGTACTTTTTTTGTCAAATTTGAGACCAGTTTTGATGTAATCTTTATCTAATTACAGACGGGAGATTATTAATAATTGGGAACCAATATCCCAAACGGATTATTTATTTGAACTATGAGCGTTAGACCAACAATGGATACGTGCCATGCTTCGGTTAAGCAATAAAGTGGCAGCATTAATCATCCAAATAGAAAAACAATATACGTGCCGCCGCGCGACCCGTGTGGCGTGCGAGCAGGCGTGAGTTGACGGGACACATGCGAGCAGTCCGCCGCGCAGGCACATGGGGAGGAGTGCGTGCAGGTGTGTGAATTGACGGAGGCGTGCTTGCTGCGTAGTGTCATCGAGAGGCGTTCGAGTAGCTGTGTGAAACTTTGGTAGGCATGCCAACAGTCTAGTGCGCAGGCTCATCGGGAGGCGAGCCATCGGTTTGACGACCGCCCGCCTCTCTCCCACAACTCCCACTACTCCATATTAATGGTGCGCCCCCGAGCGGTCACACCCCCCATCCTCACTACGCACACACAATCCTCTCTCTCCGCTTGCATCCTCGACGCCGCTATCAGTCCTCAAAGCCGTCAGTGTATGAGGATGCCGCCCAAGCGCCCCATCGGAGGAGTGGCGACGTCGGGGCTGCTAAAGCACCGGAGCATGGCGTGGAGATGGAGACAGAGGTTGCCGTCACCGCCGGCGAGTTATCGCTGCAACCTGATGTCGTCGACGGCGTCGAGCTTCCATAGCTGGAGGCGGAGTTCCACACCGACTCCGACGACCACTCCGGCGACGACTCCGACGACCACTCCGGCGATGACTCTGACGACGACGGACAACTGGTTAGTCATCTATACCCATTTATGTGTCAAATAGATCACAGGGTTTGTCTGGTTACTCCTGCCTCCCCCTTTTTGGAATAGAAATCCTGTGGTTATGTTCACACAATCCATGAAATCTGAGTAAGTTCCGTTAGATCTGTGTAGTGTATTGATTGTTTGAATGGTACAGGTGATAAGTGATTAGTTGTTTCATCTGTGCAAATGATTTCTGCTAGTAATCAGACTAGGGTTAGTGTTCATGCTAATAATTCCTAGCCAAGACTTGACAATTGATTTTGAATGACCTACATATGTTTGTTCCATTATTTTCTTCAAGATTAGTCTGTACATAGACGACTGTGCTTAAAAATCAAACCATAATCTTTGAATATGTATAAATAAATAGCCATAAATTCCTAATCCTACTTCACGGCATGTAATCAGTGATTTGATGCCAAATTTGTTTTACTATATATATAGGTGCTGTCTAACGATGTGCACAACGAGGATGAAGATGCCCAGAGGAGGTACAAGAGGCAAATCCTGAGGGAGCTTTATGCGGGAATGCATAATAGGCGTATTAGGACCTGGAACGACGACTATGGATGCCCATTTTGCAACCACAAGATTCATGACGCGTATCTAAGTGTTGTGGCGCATGCAAGAGGACGGGCCGTTGGCTCCTTCAAGCAGAAGTATTCTCGTAGGGTGGCGCACGGCGCGTACGCCGAGTACTTGGAGAAGCTTCGGGGTCGTGCCGGCCGCATGTGAGATGAGATGTGGGATGGATCAAACTATGCACGCTTGAGTATGTTTAATGATGGTTGAACTATGTACTTATGGTTGAAATATGCTTATGTACGTGTACGCTTATTATCTATGTTTGAGTATGTTAAATATTTCACCAAATTTTGGTAAAAATTACAACAGGGGACCAATAAACCAGGACGGAGGCAGTATGTCAATCACACATGGTTCTCAAAATTGGAACCGTGTGCAATGACTATTGAGGGAGTCCTGGACTAGGGGGTGTCCGGATAGCCAAACTATCATCATCGGCCGGACTCCAAGACTATGAAGATACAAGATTGAAGACTTCGTCACGTGTCCGGATAGGACTTTCCTTGGCGTGGAAGGCAAGCTTGGCGATACGGATATGTAGATCTCCTACCATTGTAACCGACTCTGTGTAACCCTAGCCCTCTCCGGTGTCTATATAAACCGGAGGGTTTTAGTCCGTAGGACACAACAACAAAGAACAACAATCATACCATAGGCTAGCTTCTAGGGTTTAGCCTCCTTGATCTCGTGGTAGATCCACTCTTGTACTACCCATATCATCAATATCAATCAAGCAGGAGTAGGGTTTTACCTCCATCAAGAGGGCCCGAACCTGGGTAAAAACATCGTGTCCCTTGTCTCCTGTTACCATCCGCCTAGACGCATGATTGGGACCCCCTACCCGAGATCCGCCGGTTTTGACACCGACATTGGTGCTTTCATTGAGAGTTCCTCTGTGTCATCACTGATAGGCTCGATGGCTCCTTCAATCATCAACAACGACGCGGTCCAGGGTGAGACTTTTCTCCCCAGACAGATCTTCGTATTCGGCGGCTTTGCACTGCGGGCCAATTCGCTAGGCCATCTGGAGCAGATCGAAAGCTACGCCCCTGGCCATCAGGTCAGATTTGGAAGTCTGAACTTCACGGCTGACATCCGCGGAGACTTGATCTTCGACGGATTCGAGCCACAGCCGAGCGCGCCGCACTGTCCCGATGGGCATGACTTAGCTCTGTCGCCGGACAGTGCCCTGGAGGCCGCACACGAGCCCGCTCCGATCCCCAATTCGGAGCCGGCTGCGCAGATCGAGGACGGGTGGCTAGACACCGCCTCGGGGGCTGCTATATCTACGGTGATGGAGCCGAATACCGATCTTGTCCCTTGTGAGGCTCGTGACTCCGAGGTGCCGGACTCCTCGCCGGACTCCGAACCTCCCGCGCCCCCTCCGGTCGAATCCGATTGGGCGCCTATCATGGAGTTCACCGCTCCGGACATCTTTCAACACTCACCTTTTGGCGACATCCTGAATTCGCTAAAGTATCTCTCACTATCAGGAGAGCCTTGGCCGGACTGCGGTCAGGACGGTTGGGATGTGGACGACGAAGAAATTCAAAGCCCACCCACCACCCACTTTGTAGCCACTGTCGACGATCTAACCGACATGCTAGACTACGACTCCGAAGACATCGACGGTATGGACGACGATGCCGGAGACGACCAAGAACCAGCGCCTACGGGGCACTGGAAGGCCACCTCGTCATATGACATATACATGGTGTACATCCCAAAGGATGGGAATGGCGATGAAGCAGCGGAGGAAGACCCCTCCAAGAAACAGCCTAAGCGCCGGCGTCATCGGCGCCGCTCTAAATCCCGCCACAACAAGAATGGAGATTCCGGCACCGGAGATAATAACACCCCAGACAGTGCCGAAGACAAGCCCCTCTAGCAAGATTCAGCACAGGAGGACGGAGAAGCCAGCCCTCATGAGAGAGCGGCAGACGATGAGGTAGAGGATTATAATTACATGCCTCCCTCCGGAGACGAGGCAAGCCTCGACGACGACAAATTCGTCGTGCCTGAGGATCCCGTCGAACAAGAGCGTTTTAAACGCAGGCTTATGGCCACGGCGAACAGCCTCAAGAAAAAGCAGCAACAGCTTAAAGCTGATCAAGATCTGCTAGCCGACAGATGGACTGAAGTCCTTGCGGCCGAAGAGCATGAACTCGAACGCCCCTCCAAAAGCTACCCCAAACGCAAGTTGCTCCCCCGATTAGAGGAGGAAGCATATAAACCTGCATCACCAGCGCACAATACGGCTGACCGACCACCTCGTGGCCGCGACAGAGAGGCCTCTAGGCCCTCCACCAGAATCGTACCCCAGCACCGCTCGAAAAGTACGAAGCCACGGGGGAATGCGCCGGACTTGCGAGACATATTGGAGGATAAGGCAAGACAGTCAAGATCGATCTACGGATCGTGTGGACGCCCCACGATGCACGACGATGACCGTCGCACCGGATATAGCAACTCCGGCCGGGCCGAACACAATAGACAAAGCTCGCTTGAGCTACGTCGTGATATAGCCCAATATAGAGGCGCCGCACACCCACTATGCTTCACAGATGAAGTAATGGATCATCAAATCCCCGAAGGGTTCAAACCCGTTAATATTGAATCCTACGATGGCACAACAGACCCCGCGGTTTGGATCGAAGACTATCTCCTTCATATCCACATGGCCCGCGGCGATAATTTTCACGCCATCAAATACCTCCCACTCAAGCTTAAAGGACCAGCTCAGCATTGGCTTAACAGCTTGCCAGCAGATTCAATTGGGTGTTGGGAGGACCTGGAAGTCGCATTCCTTGACAACTTCCAGGGCACATATGTGCGACCACCAGGCGCCAGTGACCTAAGCCATATAATTCAACAGCCAGACGAATCGGCCAGACAATTCTGGACACAGTTCTTAACAAAGAAAAATCAAATCATCGACTGTCCAGATGCAGAGCCCTCGCAGCCTTCAAACATAACATCCGCGACGAGTGGCTTGCCCGGCACCTAGGACAGGGAAAGCCGAAATCCATGGCAGCCCTCACATCACTCATGACCCGCTTTTGCGCGGGAGAGGACAGCTGGCTAGCCCGGAGTAACAACCTCAGCAAAAATTCTGGCAGTCCGGATAACAAGGACTACAATGGCAGGTCATGTCGCAACAAAAACAAACGTCGCGTTAACGGCGATAACACTGAGGATACGGCAGTCAACGCCGGATTCAGAGGCTCCAAACCCGGTCAGCGGAAAAAGCCATTCAAAAGAACTACTCCGGGTCCGTCCAATTTGGACCGAATACTCGACCGCTCGTGCCAGATACACGGCACCCCCGAAAAGCCGGCTAATCACACCAACAGGGATTGTTGGGTATTCAAGCAGGCAGGCAAGTTAATTGCCGAAAACAATTACAAGGGGCTGCATAGCGATGACGAGGAAGAGACCCGACCGCCGAACAATAGAGGATAGAAAGGTTTCCCCCCACAAGTGCGGACGGTGAACATGATATACGCAACCCACATACCCAAAAGGGAGCGGAAGCGTGCACTCAGGGACGTATATGCGATGGAGCCAGTCGCCCCGAAGTTCAACCCATGGTCCTCCTGCCCGATCACTTTTGTTCGAAGAGACCACCCCACCAGTATCCGCCATGGCGGATTCGCCGCATTGGTTTTAGACCCAATCGTCGATGGATTTCACCTCACCGAGTCCCGATGGACGGCGGCAGCACTGAACCTGCTTTATCGGGATACAAAGGCGCAAGATGGGCATAGACCCTCAAGGATTAAACCCACAAAGACGACCTTCAAAGGCGTCATACCTGGTGTAGAGGCCAATTGTACAGGCTCAGTCACACTTGAAGTGGTCTTCGGATCCCCGGATAACTTCCGAAGCGAGGAGTTAATCTTCGACATAGTTCCGTTCCGCAGCGGCTATCATGCTCTGCTCGGACGGACCGCGTTTGCAAAGTTCAACGCGGTGCCGCATTACGCATACCTCAAGCTCAAGATGCCAGGCCCTCGAGGAGTCATCACGGTCAACGGAAACACTGAACGCTCCCTCCGAACGGAGGAACACACAGCGGCTCTCGCGGCAGAAGTATAGAGCAGCCTCTTAAGGCAATTTTCTAGTCCGGCCGTTAAGCGACCGGACAAGGCCAAACGCGCCCGGAGTAACCTACAACAAGACCACCTGGCACATCTCAAGCACGCGTAGCAATGCGGCCCCAACCCCAGCCCTTGCAAAATTACAAGACTGGTCCTTCGCGTACATCATTACGCTCTGGAGATACCATGGGCATAGGGAGGGGCACGACCACAACAGCCCAGTGCGGCTCAACCACACCAGGGGCCCCCAAGTGTGTCATTCTATTTCCTTTTTCTTTTTTCTTATCCACAGGACTCCGTTCACCAGAGGCCCTGCCCGGCAGTAGACCTGCCGAACTCACAATGCAACAGCCAGGGAAGGAGAAAGGCTACGACGAGTATCCAGGTGGCCTCCATTTTGAGCATTATACCTGTTTTATACACCATTCGGCAGCCTACCCCTGGAGGGGGACATGTTTAACAGTCCAAGCCCTTGCTTACCGCACTATTTGTATCGTTCTGCACTCATAGCAGTATTTCTTGAATAAATAATGCATTGCTTTTTGCTTATAACTGCATTTCTTTTTTATACATGTGTTCGTTTATGACATGTTGCATCCGTACACTTTGGTACGGCTAAGATACACCAGGGGCTTAAGTTCCCCACATTATGGTGTGATAAGTCCGAACACTTTCACAAGTGCGGCACCCCGAACTTATAGCATTATATGCATCGGCTCCGAATCATGTCTTGGGTCAATAGTTGGGTTTGCCCGGCTCCCATGTTTTGGTACCTTACGTTCCGTTATATCGGCTAAGGTAGCACTAGGAGAACCACTGTGATTGCGCCCCAGTTGAGCTGGGCGAGCGCTCAGTGGAGAAAGCTAAAACTGACCGTCATGATAAGGCGAGAGCTGGTCGCTGTTCGAGAGGTTTTTTCGAGTCCCTAAAGACTTATGCCGCTTAGAGCGAGGAACCGGCTTTGTCCGGCCCAGGCGTGGATAGCGCCCCGAACTCGGTCTTCCGAACACTAGGGGCTTCGCCGAAATTTAAAATTATAGAATTCTATGGCTAAGTGAGAGTGTTCAAGCATTATAAGTCCGGTTGCCTTGTTCGTTGTGTTGAGCGCCTCCCTAGATGGACCCAAAAATGGAAACAAGAGCGCTCAAGTTTATCCCCAACACCCCAACACTCGTGGCATGGGGGCTGAAGCCGACGACTTGCCATCTCTCAGATTTCATAAACGGCCGCACAGAAGGTAATATTTTAAATCAACAAGCGTTCCTTAGCGCATATGAACATAGTTTTCAGCGCACAGGATAACTAAATGCGAGTCTACTCAAATATTACATCTTTGGAGCATTCACCCACAATCATGCGGGCACCCTTTAGGACACTCTTATAATACATTTCGGGCGTGCGATACTCCTTGCCCGTTGGTGGCGCGTCCGTCACAAGCTTCTCAGCGTCCATCCTGCCCCAGTGCACCTTTGCACGGGCAAGGGCCCGACGGGCACCTTCAATGCAGGCGGAGTGCTTGACGACTTCAACCCAGGGACACACATCCACCAGCCGCTGCACCAAGCCGAAGTAGCTCCCAGGCATGGCCTCCTTGGGCCACGGCCGAACTATGAGGCCCTTCATGGCCTGTTCGGCCACCTTGTGGAGCTCGACCAGCTGCTTCAGCTGGTCGCTAAGGGGCACCGGATGACCGGCCTCAGCATACTGAGACCAGAAGACCTTCTCCGTCGAGCTCCCCTCCTTGGCCCAGTAGAATGCGGCAGCATCGGACACGCTGTGAGGCAGATCTGTGAACGCTCCTGGAGAGCTCCGAATTCGGGTAAGTAATAAGTAATTCACATTCACATGCTTCCTTTGCATGAAAAATGCCTTACCCGCCGCTATCTTCTTCAACACCTCAATTTCCTGGAGGGCCTTGCGGGCTTCGGCCTTAGCGGCCTTGGCACTCTCAAGAGCCGACGCAAGCTCAGACTCTCGAGTCTTCGAGTCATGCTCTAAACTCTCGTGCTTTTCCACGAGAGCATGGAGCTCTTGCTGTACCTCCGCCACCCACGCCTCCTGCTTCTCTCGCTCGGCTTGTTCCGCGGCCGCATTGTGTTTGGCCGCGGACACCGCCTCCTCAGGGTCGCCACCTCGTTCGTGGCCCCTGTAGTACCCACGTTATCCTTGTTATTTCTCTTGCAACCAAATCCTTTTCTGTAAGGTACAACTTTAATAAGGTGTTACTCACCTTAATTGTCCTCGAGTTGCTTCTTGGCACGGCCGAGCTCGTTCTCGGACCGCTCGAGGCTTTGCTTCACAACATTAACCTCCGCAGTCAGTACGGCAGAGGTCAGCAGCGCAGCCTGCATTCTCATATTGACATAATTATGTTAGACTCATGCGTATATCTTTTTAGATCCTCGGTCCGGCTTTTCTTTCGGAACACCGAACCGAGCATCAGGGGCTACTGTCTATGCGGTATTATATTACACATGTTAAAATTCTTACCTCAAAGCCTGTTAGAAGGCTGCGGCAGGCTTCGGTCAGCCCGCTTTTGGCGAGCTGAACCTTCTAAATCACCGCACTCATGATAGTGCCGTGTTCTTCTTTGATGGAAGCGCCGTTGAGCGCCTCCAGCAAGTTATCCGGCGCCTCCGGTTGGACGGAGGCCGTCGGTGTCACAGTCTTGCCCTTCTTACGAAGGGGCCGCCCGTAGGACTCCGGAACCACTGCAGGTTCCGGTGCGATGTCCGGTGCAAAGTCCGGGAGGTTGCCCTGCGGCACCTCCAGAGCCTCCTCCTCCTGATGGGTCCCCTCCCAGGATCCCACCTCGACATCGTCAGCGTCATGAGGGGTGGAGGCGGTCGGAAGAGAATCCATATCCGACGTGCCCAAGGACCCGCTCGACGAAGCGGGAAGATCGTCCTCGGCCGGGCTACAGGTTGTATGCGAAAGACACCGCGTGGCAAAAAGAAAAATTATAAATCATCTAGGAGTCCGGATACTTACGATCTCGCCAGAGGCTTGGCCCTTGGGGGCCACTCCTCGTCGCTGTCGCCGACGTTGGCGGAACCGTCCGGGGGAAGGGTCCTTCCCTTCTTGGACCCTTCGGCCTCCCTCCTTGGGGAGGCCTTCCTCTTCTTCTCTCCCCCCGCCGGGGGAGAGGCCTCGTTCTTCTCCTCCTCGTCCTCGTGGGAGGAGTCCGCCTCGGAGTCATCGGACGATGAGTCCGATACCACCTGACGCCGGGAACTTCTTTGGGTTCCCGTGGCCTTCTTTTTGGCCTTTTTCTCCGGCACTACGTAAAGTGCCGGGACCAGCAGCCCTGTCAAACAGGCATCCGCTGGGTCCTCTGGAAGGGGAGCCAGACAGTTAACCTGTCCGGACGTCTTCTGCCAGTCATGTTAAAGGTATTGGGAGTTTAGATCCCGCATAGAGTCAAACTATGAAAAGCAAGTGTCCCATAAAGGATAACATAGCTTACCTCGTCGGTAGACGGCTGCGTCTTTGAATCCGCGATCTTCGGTAGTGGATGCGGGAGCTTCGGCGCCCTTGAACAGCACCCTCCAGGCAGCTTCGTACGTAGTATCTAAGAGCCCGCTCAAGGTCCGGTGCTGTGCCGGATCAAACTCCCACAAATTGAAGTCCCGTTGCTCGCAAGGGAGGATCCGGCGGACGTGCATGACCTAGATCACATTGACGAGCTTGAGCTTCTTGTTCACCAGAGTCTGGAGACAGGACTGGAGTCCGGTCAGCTCTTCCGAACTACCCCATAGCAAGCCCTTCTCTTTCCAGGAGGTGAGCTGCATGGGGATGCCAGATCTGAATTCGGGGGCCGCTGCCCATTTAGGGTCACGCGGCTCGGTGATGTAGAACCACCCCGATTGCCACCCTTTGACGGATTCCACGAACGCACCCTCGAGCCAAGTGACGTTGGGCATTTTGCCCACCATGGCGCCTCCGCACTCCGCTTGGCTGCCCTTCACAACCTTGACTTGACTTTGAAGGTCTTTAGCAAAAAGCAAAAGTGGGGCTGGATGCAGAGGAAGGCCTCGCACACGACGATAAACGCCGACATATTGAGGATGAAATTTGGGGCCATATCGTGGAAATCCCGGCCGTAGTAGAACATGAGCCCCGGACAAAGGGGTGGAGTGGGAAGCCCAGTCCGCGGAGGAAATGGGGAAGGAATACCACCCTCTCATGGGGCCTGGGGGTGGGGATGAGCTGCCCCTCGTCGGGCAGCCGATCTGTGATGTCATTTGGACAGATATCCGGCGCCGCGCAGTTTCTCGATGTGCCTCTCCGTAACGGAGGAGGCCATCCACTTGCCTCCCGCTACGGACATGGCTGGAGAAGGTCGAGGTGAGATGTGCGGACTTGGGCACTGGAGCTCGAGTGCGCGGAGATGGATAAGCAAAGGAGGAAGAAGGCGTAGGTAAAAAAAGGTGGATCCTTATCCCCTTATATATGGGAAGATGAAACTATGCGTCCCTCGGCTGGTAAAACTCGCGTATCTCCCAAGCGCCACCATCAATGGCGCGGTTGGGTTACCCATGTCCGTATTGATGGGAATCCCGGAATAAGGGGAACACGATCTCTGCTTCGACAAGGCGTGCCAAGGAAACCGCTTCGCTAAACACGCTGAGGTGGTATAATAAAAAAACGTAAAGGCTTGGTTGTGGTGTGACGTCATGCCACAAAATACGTCAGCAGATTGAACTTGTGTAAATATTATTCTCTCTACGGTTGTATGTGGAATTTATTTTGCAGAGCCGGACACTATCCTGGTGTTCACAATCTTCTATGAATTATTCGGAGGAGGAACCCGCCTTGCAATGCCGAAGACAATATGCGCGTCGGACTTGTCGTCATTGAAGCCTGGTTCAGGGGCTACTGACGGAGTCCTGGACTAGGGGGTGTCCGGATAGCCGAACTATCATCATCGGCCGGACTCCAAGACTATGAAGATACAAGATTGAAGACTTCGTCCCGTGTCCGGATAGGACTTTCCTTGGCGTGGAAGGCAAGCTTGGCGATACGGATATGTAGATCTCCTACCATTGTAACCGACTCTGTGTAACCCTAGCCCTCTCTGGTGTCTATATAAACCGGAGGGTTTTAGTCTGTAGGACACAACAACAAAGAACAACAATCATACCATAGGCTAGCTTCTAGGGTTTAGCCTCCTTGATCTCGTGGTAGATCCACTATTGTACTACCCATATCATCAATATCAATCAAGCAGGAGTAGGGTTTTACCTCCATCAAGAGGGCCCGAACCTGGGTAAAAACATCGTGTCCCTTGTCTCCTGTTACCATCCGCCTAGACGAACAGTTCGGGACCCTCTACCCGAGATCCGCCGGTTTTGACACCGACAACTATCATTTTGCTTGATGCGTTAATCACACACGGTTCGCTCTAGCAAACCGTCGCCCCAAAGTTCTTTGTGGGACAGAAAACCCTCACCACCTAATTCAAAAAAGAAAAAAGAAAACCCTCACCATCCCAACATCACAAAAACCCTCACCCCGCCCGCCAGCCCCTCGGCCCCTCCGGTACGTTCCCCATTCACACCTGCACAAGCTCCTCCGTGTCTATGCCATGGCACCGCCTATCGCAGCAGTAAACACTTAGCTTGCCGCATGCCGCCGCCGCCAGGCTGCTCGCAAAGCCCACCACATTTTTCCACTTCCGTTTACCGCCGCCTATCGCCATCGACTTTCTCGACGCTGCTTGCGGTCGATCCAGCTCCGCTCGGTTGGGGAATTTGCCATACTAAGGGTTCTTTTTCATGGACGACAAGGTAACTAATTTAACGAGATATTATCTCATCTCTTATCCCAGTTCATCTGCCTCCTTTAATCACCCGGCGAAAGTCGCCGTGAATTCATTTTTATTCAAGCTGATTTGAGGGTTTTCTTTCATTCATAGAATGTACAGTGCGCCGACACTTCAGGACTTGGCACCCGCTGCCAGAGATTCCATCTCATCATACCAGATAACTTGAGCATGCGCGCGGTATGTTCAATCTGACCCTAAATCGGTTGGCATGGCCTACTTTCCAGAACATAATCTAAATATTGCTACATTTGGATAAAAGGTGCCACATGCACCATATACATCAAAGGGGAATTTTACCCTCTTCTTTCTATATTAGGTAAATTAATGATGTATTGTTCTTTCGATTACTCTCATATTTCCATGACATCATGTTTACCCTATCTGTTTAATTATATACTTTGGTCCTTTGATTTCAACTGCTATACAGTTCTTTCAATTTGGGCCCATATTTGCATGTTAACATATTTTCTATAACAATCCTACCATTTTCTGTAGTACATCCCTCGCTATGCAACAGATTATGTAGTGCAAAAATTTTCCCTTTACATACATCAAGTCTCCACGAATGTCATACTGCTCACAGAACATTGATTTACAATCCTTGCTTCTGTAAGACTTGATGAACGTGGTGACTCCTATTTTGGCACTGGCTTTTGGAATGAAATTGCAAAGTTTTATGTACTGAAAGCTGGCACTAAAATTGCACTGCACATAAAAGGGCCTGGTCATGAGATATATGCTAACTTCCCTGACAAAATCATCCGTCCAGACTTTGTTCAAAGTAAGTTTTCTTTTCAACTATATGCGCATGTTGACTTACCCAGCAATGTCAAATGAATTGTGTAATATTTAAGCAACCAATTGTTATTTCCTTATCTTACTATATTCCTACCTAATAACTTCTAGTTACCAATACCCTTTTCTATTGCCCTGTTTTAACTAAATATTCCCTGTACTCCCATTTCTATCAGAAAGCACCGCTAACAAGGAGACTCCGGAGGTGGAGAACGGGGCTGCCAACAAGCGGAGGCGGGGCGAGCTAGAACCGCAAGCGACTCCACCAAGCCTAGACTTAATCAGCAGCCTCCCCGATGATATGTTGAGAGTCATCATCTCCCTCCTCCCAATCAAATATGGGGCGCGGACAACCCTCCTTTCCTGGCGGTGGCGCCCCCTATGGAACTGCAGCCCTATCGACCTCATCGACACCCATGAGCTCTGCCATGGCTATCACAAAAGCTTGGATGCGTTCTCCAAGATCCTCGGCAGTCACCTTGGCCCAACCAAAGGCCTTACAATGGGCAAGTTCCGTTCCAACGGCAAGGACCGAGCCAAGCTTGACGGCTGGTTCGAATCCCCCGCCCTAGATCAACTCGAGGAGCTCACTTTTGATGATGGGCATATGCGGTCGCTGCCAACGTCCGCACTCCGCCTCGCGCCCACGCTGCGCGTCGCCAAGTTCAGGAACTGCCATTTACCGACCCTTAATGATGCACCCGTTCTTATTCTATGTAACGCCCAAGATGCGACCCTATCCTAAAGGAACTCGAAGGTCCTACCAAGGATAGAAGCGCATCTTGAAGACGCTTTTGCAAGGTGGATATCATTACATCAACATTACATAATAGTGGGGATACATCCAAGACATACAATGTCACATGAAAACAACAATACATCAAATACAAGATCAACATCCGACTACGGATGAAACATAAATAGAAACTCAAACGACATCCAGCCTGCTAGTCCAGGCTACCGACCAGGAACCTATCCCTCAAATGAAGAAGAAGCAGAAGAAGAACTCCAAACAAAAAAACGTCGCTCTCATGTCAAGATCATCGCATAACCTGTACCTGCAACTGGTGTTGTAGTAATCCGTGAGCCACAAGGACTCAGCAATCCCATTACCATGGGTATCAAGACTAGCAAAGCTTAATGGGTGAGGAAGGCGTAAAGTGGTGAGGTTGCAGCAGCGGCTAAGCAATGTATGGTGGCTAACTTACGCAAATAAGAGCGAGAAGAGAAGCAAAGCAAGCGGTCGTCAACTAGTAATGCTCAATAAGTGATCCTGAACTCCTACTTACATCAGACATAACCCAGAAACCGTGTTCTCCTCTCGATTAACCCCGAAAAGAGACACTCACGGTTACACACACGGTTGGTGTATTTTAGAAGAGTTTACTTCAAGCTTACTACAACCGGACATTAACAAATTCCCATCTGCCACATAACCGCAGGCATGGCTTTCGAAAGTTCAAACCCTGCAGGGGTGTCCCAACTTAGCCCATGATAAGCTCTCGCGATCAACGAGGATATTCCTTCTCCCGGGAAGACCCGATCAGTCTCGGAATCCCGGTTTACAAGACATTTCGACAATGGTAAAACAAGACCAGCAAAGCCGCCCGAATGTGCCGACAAATCCCGATAGGAGCTGCACATATCTCTTTCTCAGGGCACATCCGGATGAGACATCCTATGAGTAAAACCAACCCTCAAGTTTCCCCGAGGTGGCCCCGCAGTCTACTAGTTTCAGACCAGCACTCAGAGGAGCACTGGCCCGGGGGGGCTAAAATAAAGATGACCCTTGAGTCTGCAGAACCCAAGGGAAAGGTATATGGTGGTAGGTAGGCAAATGGTAAAACCAAGGTTGAGCCTTGCTGGAGGAGTTTTATTCAAAGCGAACTGTCAAGGGGGTCCCATAAATCACCCAACCGCGTTAGGGACGCAAAATCCGGGAACATAATACCGATATGACGGAAACTAGGGCGGCAAGAGTGGAAGAAAACACCAGGCATAAGGCCGAGCCTTCCACCCTTTACCAAGTATATAGATGCATTAATAATATAAGAGATATTGTGATATCCCAACGTAAACATAATCCAACATGGAGCAATCTTCATCTTCACCTGCAACTAGCAACGCTATAAGAGGGGCTGAGAAAAAGCGGTAACATAGCCAAACAACGGTTTGCTAGGACGGGTGACAAAGGTTAGAGTTTCATGGCAATTTGGGAGGCTTGAGCAACAAGTGGTAGGTAACGTAGCATAGCGATAGAACAAAGCAACTAGCATAGCAATGATAGTAGTGAGATCCAAGGTGACGGTCATCTTGCCTGAAATCCTGCTAGGAAGAAGAACGAGTCCATGAAGAAGATGAAGCCACGAAGAAGAACCAAGCGTAGACGAACGAATCCTCACAATCGCAACGAATCGGGAACAGAGGGACTCAGCCCACGTGTTGAAGAGGAAGGCCATCAGGAGGGCGGCTGGGCCGGCACGGCTTGCGAGCCTCACGCAGAGGAGGCCGCTCGAGGCGATGCAGCTGGATCGAACGGGCAGGTGGGGGAGGCGCGGTCAACACAGAAAAAGTAGACGCCTCGCCGCGGCTGCGATGCAGAGGACGCAGGGAGCGGGACTTGGCGCTGGCGTCTCCCAGCGATGACCGGCAGCGAGCGGAGCTTGGCAAGGCGGCGACTGAGGCGATGAACTGGAGGAGGTGCTCGGGCGGCTCGGCGGCTTGGTGAGGGGAGAGGTCAACGCGGGCGTGCGTCTCCTTGTTCGATGCAGGGTGAAACGGAAGGGCGGAACGGGCATCCCGCTTGCTCGTTCGCTCGAACCGAATGAGGCAGAGGCGTGGCTCTCGCCGGGAAGAAGCAGGACGGCGGGGACCCGAGGGCACAGTGCGTCCAGGTCCGCGGTGGAGCAGGCGGCGTGGTGTGGATCCGGGTGCAGAAGTGGCGGACGCGGCTGATGAACTCCATGGCGGGCTAGTTCCTCTGAGCCGACAACGGCACGGGATTAGAGAGAGAACCAGGGAAGCAGGTGAGGAGGAGGAGAGGCACGGCCTTGGGACTGGCGTCCATGGCGGAGGAGCTTCTGCGGGTGATCGGGCGGAGTTGGTGGCGTTGCGAGGCGGCAATCGAGGCTGGGCGCGCGACGAGGTGCTCGGGACGCTTGGTGCTCGGCCTGTGGGGTCCGCGGCCAAGGTTGAGGGCGAGGTGGAGGCAGCGCGGTCACCGGTTGCTGCTACTACTCCGACGAGGGGGCTCGGGCATGCTGGTTCCTCGTGCGCGGGGGATCGAGTGAGGAGGAGGGTTGCAGGATTGGGTGGATCGAGGGGAGGAGGTGGTTGGCCCTTGCTTAAAACGAGGGAGATGGTCGGATCGGCTGGATCGGTAGGGATCCCGAGGAAAATGGAGTGGCGGCGGCGCGAGGGAAGGGTGGATGGGATAGGCTAGGGCTAGGGTTTAGGCTGATATATATACCGAGGGGATAAGGGTAGGGTTATCTGGACCCTCCGATCGTAATCGGACGCCCCGGGTAAAATAGGCTAGGACGGTCTAACAAAGAACCGAAGATATTTAAGGGATGTTTGGGGATGATCCGGACTCATTGGTAACGACAGAGCGGGTCGGGTTCGGGATAACTTTCGGACGCGCGCGAGGGAAGGGTAAAATGTAGAGAGGGTCAAACGGTCAGACAAGAGGGAATCGAAAACCGGGTTGGACTCGGATCGGTCAACGAAGGCGAGGGGAAATGCGACAACTACGAGCAGATGCAAGTTTTAAAAATAACGACGGCAACCAGTGCCGATGCAATGCGGATGATGCCATGATGAATGCAACAAACAAATAAATACACACAACGATAGCGAAAGAAATATGGAAGCTGTCTAGAACGTCGGTCTCGGGTCGTTACAACACTCCACCACTACAAGAGGATCTCGTCCCGAGATCTAGGATGGCGCCGGAGAGAAGCGAAAGAGGAAGAGGTAAAACAAAGTTGCTTCTTTTACAAACAAGTGAAACCATGAACTTTGAGAGGTTTAACAAATCGAAAGAAAGAATACAATGGAGGCGAACGATGTTGCAAACAGTCTGTTAACAAAGAGGAACAAGGAACATTACGAGCACCTTGTAGATTGAAAGACAAACAAAAATGGTTACGATGGACAAACACTCCGGTTGCAACAAGATGTACAAGGCACGATAAGAAACAATTACGACAACACTCCGGTTGAAAATGGAAGGGATAGAATATGAACTTGCAAAATGAAAGCACTTGGATGAGACTCCGGTTAAAAGAGGAATGATAGACAGAACCCTCCGGTTAAAACAAGATAGAGAAGGAATAAGAATGATATAATTTGGACAGCACTCCGACTGCAAATGGAAGGAATTAACAGGAACTTGACAAGATGAGAGGATACTTGATGAAATCAACAACACACTACCTCCGGAACTATTGAAAGAATGGCACAAGGGATAAGAAAGATTTCAGACAGCACGCCGGTTGCGAAGGGAGGCAAAACTTGACAGAATGGGAGGAACTTGAAAAGAGGGCATGATACTCCGGTTAAACGGATAAGCAAGGAAAAGAACATGATATTTACAAAATGAGATGATGGGTCGAAGAGAGCAACATCACAATGCCTCCGGAAGAAATAATAGAAGATAGTTGGAATGAATAGAACGAAGAATGAAACCAACATCTCCTACCATAAATGAATTTGAAAGAGCATACTTACAAAGTAGGATTGAACGGAGTTGTTTGAAAAACAACAATGGTAAGAATAAGCTTGTTGTGGGCTTATTGAAACAACTCAAAACTTAGAGGTGAATACATGCCACTATGGAAAACAATTGATTGCTTGAGAGCAACACGGAGATGAAAACTCTTTCACCGATAAGAGAAGGAGAAACTTGGATCATTAATAAGCACCATAATTAGCAACATTCCTTAGGGAAGGCTTTAGGTGAAATCTTTACCAGGATAACTCCAATGGAGGGATTGATAGGTTGAAAAGATGTCTTGAGCGAAGAGAGAAAGATGGATTTAGATATGTCACTCTTGAAAACTTGTGAATCATGAAACACGAAGGGAAATTATCAACAATGACATAACACCACCTCAAAAGATAAGGTAGAAAGAATTGCACTTCGGAATGCAAGATGAAGAATGCTTGAACTCCTCAAGACAAAACATGTGTTGAGCACCATGTTTATCTTTGAATATAGCTTGGCGGATCTTAACTTCAAGAAAAATCTTGAAGAACAATTCAAGAATGAAAGGCATCCTTGATGAACCATCATGTAGAGCCTCCATGAAGAACTCCGGTAAAAAAGGGTGATAAAACGAAAGAGGAGTTGAGAACACAAGGTGAAGCCTTGCGATGATTTAGATGGAGCTTCGCGATGAGATAATGCGGAAAACTTGGAACTCCGGAAAAGAAAAGATGAAGCATCTCAAACCGAGAAAAATGACATGATGAACAACTCTGGAAAGAAGAAACTAGCTCACTTGGATGAAACCATAATAAGAATTACGTTATGCGTATCCTTCACCAATTTAGGTTGCTGACAAGCAACGGATTTGGCATACTATTTATTCTCGTAGAAAGGATTAAGAGAGATATGGTGCAAACTTGGGAAGGTCTTCAACGAATCCCCGGTCGGGATTGGAAAGAACGAATGAATTGATATGAGAACATAGGGAGAGGAAATCTTGAACAAACCACCGTAAGAATTGAAAATGAATGAAGAAAAGATAAAGAAACACTGGGAAGAATTAGAAAACGAACGAAGATACTTGAGAGAATTTAGATACAAGTGAACCCAGAGATCCCGAGCTGATTAGATAATACTTGAATGATGCACCGGTATGATTTGGAGAACGGGAGATGAAAGCTTGAATGAATAATTCTGAGATGATGGGCTCCGGAGAATCAAACTGAAAAGACTCCTGAAATGCTCCGGATGGGTGAAAAGAATTCTCACCATCGAAAACAATTATGAGAGGATGGCATCAAGCTAGAACCATGAATCTTGAAGAGAATGGAGCAAGATTTGAGAGAAGCTCTTCTTCGGTCTTCAAATGTTGAGAATGACGAAGAGAAACACCACCATGAATTGTTGAGGCACTCCGAAATGAAAATTGGAACGGTTGAACCAACGATGAAAAGAATTTAAAGATCTTGGAGAAAGACATCTGATTGATGAAAATTCATTCTTACGTCAAACCTTGAAAAGAATTTTTAGAAGCTCCGGGAAAATTAGAAGAGTCAGGTAAGATCCTGGGAAAAGACCTGTGGGTTAGGGCCCACTGAAAGAAAACACCGTTGGAAAGGATTGTTGAATTAGAAATGATGCACCGAAACGATTAAAAAAAATTGAATGAGGTGACAACCTCGAAATAATTGGATGCAAACACGAATCTTCTAAGTTGTCTTCAGCACTCCGGAAGGATTAAATGGCGAGAGGCGAACGATCAGAGCGAAAACACTTCGGTCAAGGAAAAGAATATGAACAACACCGAAAACTTGAATTGAATCCACCGAAAAGAAAATGCGACGAACAATGATGAACTAGAAGAGACTTCACCGGTTGAGACAATTGAGGGAAAGACTGAAGATACTCCGAATGAATGAAATAGATTACTTGAATAGAGGCTCGGACTACAGGAATAAAAGGTGTGGGAGGGCGGGAAAAACACAGGCAACTTGAACGAGGTATCGACATGTAACTTGAAGAGAGAAAACACCGGTTGAAATGATTAAGGAGAGAGTGCAAAGGTTTCGCACGAGTAGGATGGATACTCGATTTTGGACTTCGGTTCCAATAAGAAGAAGGGTGGGCGGGTGGGAAAAAAATAAGGACAACTTCGGATGGGGAAAACAACATCGATCGAAAAGAGCTGAGGATTGGTCTCCCAAAAGACAAAGATGGTTGAATCCACTCGAAGAGAAGTGCGCCGGATTGAAAAGAGGATGGCCAACGAACGAAAACTAACCGCGTGATCCTAAAGAAAAAATTGAAGGGGAAGAGGAGTAGTCCAAAACACCTACGTCAAGATTTCTCACCAGAGCGACGAAGGGGCTGAGGATTTAAAAAGAAATCCTACTCTTCGATATAACTAGACTCCAAAAAAGTTTTTTTTCTAGACTCGACATCGGCCAAACTACACGATCAATCAAGGGGGCTCCTAGGGTAGGTCGAGGCTCTGATACCAACTTGTAACGCCCAAGATGCGACCCTATCCTAAAGGAACTCTAAGGTCCCACCAAGGATAGAAGTGCATCTTGAAGATGCTTTTGCAAGGTGGATATCATTACATCAACATTACATAATAGTGGGGATACATCCAATACATATAATGTCACATGAAAACAACAATAAATAAAATACAAGATCAACATCCGACTACGGATGAAACATAAACAGAAACTCAAACGACATCCACGCTGCTAGCCCAGGCTGCCGACCAGGAGCCTATCCCTCAAATGAAGAAGAAGTAGAAGAAGAAATCCAACACAAATAAACGTCGCTCTCACGTCAAGATCATCGCATAACCTGTACTTGCAACTAGTGTTGTAGTAATATGTGAGCCACGAGGACTCAGCAATCCCATTACCATGGGTATCAAGACTAGCAAAGCTTAATGGGTGAGGAAGGGGTAAAGTGGTGAGGTTGCAGCAGCGGCTAAGAAATGTATGGTGGCTAACTTACGCAAATAAGAGCGAGGAGAGAAGCAAAGCCAGCGGTCGTCAACTAGTAATGATCAAGAAGTGATCCTGAACTCCTACTTACATCAGACATAACCTAGAAACCGTGTTCTCCTCTCGATTAGCCCCGAAAAGAGACACTTACGGTTACGCACACGGTTGGTGTATTTTAGAAGAGTTTACTTCAAGTTTACTACAACCGGACATTAACAAATTCCCATCTGCCACATAACCGCGGGCACGGCTTTCGAAAGTTCAAACCCTGCAGGGGTGTCCCAACTTAGCCCATGATAAGCTCTCGCGATCAACGAAGGATATTCCTTCTCCCAGGAAGACCCGATTAGTCTCGGAATCCCGGTCTACAAGACATTTTGACAATGTAAAACAAGACCAGCAAAGCCGCCCGAATGTGCCGACAGATCCCGATAGGAGCTGCACATATCTCTTTCTCAGTGCACATCCGGATGAGACATCCTACGAGTAAAACCAACCCTCAAGTTTTCCCGAGGTGGCCCCGCAGTCTGCTCGTTTCGGACCAGCACTCAGAGGAGCACTGGCCGGGGGGGGGGCTAAAATAAAGATGACCCTTGAGTCTGCAGAAACCAAGGGAAAGGTATATGGTGGTAGGTAGGCAAATGGTAAAACCAAGGTTGAGCCTTGCTGGAGGAGTTTTATTCAAAGCGAACTGTCAAGGGGGTCCCATAAATCACCCAACCGCGTTAGGGACGCAAAATCCGGGAACATAATACCGATATGACGGAAAATAGGGCGGCAAGAGTGGAACAAAACACCAGGCATAAGGCCGAGCCTTCCACCCTTTACCAAGTATATAGATGCATTAATAATATAAGTGATATTGTGATATCCCAAGATAAACATAATCCAACATGGAGCAATCTTCATCTTCACCTGCAACTAGCAACGCTATAAGAGGGGCTGAGCAAAAGCGGTAACATAGCCAAACAACGGTTTGCTAGGACGGGTGACAAAGGTTAGAGTTTCATGGCAATTTGGGAGGCTTGAGCAGCAAGTGATAGGTAACGCAGCATAGCGATAGAACGAAGCAACTAGCATAGCAATGATAGTAGTGAGATCCAAGGTGACGGTCATCTTGCCTGAAATCCCGCTAGGAAGAAGAACGAGTCCATGAAGAAGATGAAGCCACGAAGAAGAACCAAGCGTAGACGAACGAATCCTCACAATCGCAACGAAACGGGAACAGAGGGACTCAGCCCACGCGTTGAAGAGGAAGGCCGTCAGGAGGGCGGCTGGGCCGGCACGGCTTGCGAGCCACACGCAGAGGAGGCCGCTCGAGGCGATGCAGCTGGATCGAACGGGCAGGTGGGGGAGGCGCGATCAACGCAGAAGAAGTAGACGCCTCGCCGTGGCTGCGATGCAGAGGATGCAGGGAGCGGGACTTGGCGCTGGCGTCTCCCGGCGATGGCCGGCAGCGAGCGGAGCTTGGCAAGGCGGCGACTGAGGCGAGGAACTGGAGGAGGTGCTCGGGCGGCTCGGTGGCCTGGCGAGGGGAGAGGAGAGGTCAACGCGGGCATGCGTCTCATCGTTCGATGCAGGGTGAAACATAAGGGCGGAACGGGCATCCCGCTTGCTCGTTCGCTCGAACCGAATGAGGCAGAGGCGTGGCTCTCGCCGGGAAGAAACAGGACGGCGGGGACCCGAGGGCACAGTGCGTCCAGGTCCGCGGTGGAGCAGGCGGCGTGGTGCGGATCCGGGTGCAGAAGTGGCGGACGCGGCTGATGAACTCCATGGCGGGCTAGTTCCTACAGGCCGACAACGGCACGGGGATTAGAGAGAGAACCAGGGGAAACAGGGTGAGGAGGAGGAGAGGCACGGCCTTGGGACCTGGCGTCCATGGCGGAGGAGCTTCTGCGGGTGATCGGGGCGGAGTTGGTGGCGTTGCGAGGCGGCAACTGAGGCTGGGCGCGGCGACGAGGTGCTCGGGGACGCGGGGTGCTCGGCGGCGCAGGGGTCCGGTGGCCGCGGGGTTGAGGGCAAGGTGGAGGCAGCGCGGTCACCGGTTGCTGCTACTACTCCGGCGAGGGGGCTCGGGCATGCTGGTTCCTCGTGCGCGAGGGATCGAGCGAGGAGGAGGGTTGCGGGATTGGGTGGATCGAGGGGAGGAGGTGGTTGGCCCTTGCTGAAAACGAGGGAGATGGTCGGATCGGCTGGATCGGGAGGGATCCCGAGGAAAACGGAGTGGCGGCAGCGCGAGGGAAGGGTTGATGGGACAGGCTAGGACTAGGGTTTAGGCTGATATATATACCGAGGGGATAAGGGTAGGGTTATCTGGACCCTCCGATCGTAATCGGACGCCCCGGGTAAAATAGGCTAGGACGGTCTAACAAAGAATGTAAGATATTTAAGGGATGTTTGGGGATGATCCGACTCATTGGTAACGACAGAGCGGGTCGGGTTCGGGATAACTTTCGGACGCACGCGAGGGAAGGGTAAAATGTAGAGAGGGTCAAACGGTCAGACAAGAGGGAATCGAAAACCGGGTTGGACTCGGATCGGTCAATAAAGGCGAGGGGAAACGCGGCAACTACGAGCAGATGCAAGTTTTAAAAACAATGAAGACAACCAGTGCCGATGCAATGCGGATGATGCCATGATGAATGCAACAAACAAATAAATACACACAACGATAGCGAAAAAAATATGGAAGGTGTCTGGAACGTCGGTCTCGGGGCGTTACATTCTACCACGACTGAAGCACCTCGAGCTCGTCGCCGTCTGCCTCTCAAAGGGTGACATGGAGCGCCTGAGGGAGTCCTGGATTAGGGGGTCCTTGGACAACCAGACTATATACTTTGGCCGGACTGTTGGACTATGAAGATACAAGATCGAAGACTTCATCCCATGTCCGGGTGGGACTCTCCATTGCGTGGAAGGCAAGCTTGGAAATTCGGATATGTAGATCTCCTCCCTTGTAACCGACTCTGTGTAACGCTAGACCCCTCCGGTGTCTCTATAAACCGGAGGGTTTAGTCCGTAGGACAACAACAATCATAATCATAGGCTAGCTTCTAGGGTTTAGCCTCTACGATCTCGTGGTAGATCAACTCTTGTAATACTCATATCATCAAGATCAATCAAGCAGGAAGTAGGGTATTACCTCCATCGAGAGGGCCCGAACCTGGCTAAACATTGTGTCCCCCGCCTCCTGTTACCATTAGCCTTAGACGCACAGTTCGGGACCCCATACCCGAGATCCGCCGGTTTTGACACTGACATTGGTGCTTTCATTGAGAGTTCCACTGTGTAGTCATGATAAGGCTTGATGGCTCGTCTTGTTGTCAAGGACAACATTACCTCTGGGGGATCCCTGGCTATAGGCCAAACTCTCCGACTAGGCGGCATCGTCATGACCGCCCGTTCGGTCGTCACGCCGACGATGACTTCTTGGGTCATCAAAAACAGCCTCCACATCGGCTCGGGATTCACCGAGCAGATGGATCCAATGGAGCTATCTTCATTGAACGAGCTCTTGGATCGCATCACCGCCCTGGGAGTCGCTACGGACTATGATCGGATCGGGCTTAAACCCGACCAAAGGGAGATTAATTCTCCGCCGGTCGCCCATCAGATAGCGGTGGTCGAGGAGCAATGCAGCGATTCTTCCTCTATTTTGAGGACAAACTATATCCGGATTCCCGAGCTCTCCGAGCCGGATACCCGTCTACGGGAGGACATGGCCCAAGCTTCGAACCTAGAATCAGACAGCGGGCCAGAACTATTGGGCAACATCCCGGAGCCCGAACTGCCAAGCTCGGAAACTCCTCCGCCCCTGGGTCTCAGATCGGGTCAGGGTTTGGACCTAAATCTACCCACCCACCCAGACATAAGTGATCTTTCCCACATTAGACAAGAGCCCCAAGAGACAGTACATCACTATTGGGCCACATTCCTCCTTGTAATGAGCAAGGTCAAGGACTGTCGCGAGGAAGACGCAATTTCATTCTTTTGCAAAAATTGCACGGACAAGGGAATCCTCAACGCCGTAAGTCGCCGTGACATAGCACACTTCGCTGACTTGGCGGCCATAGTACAGAAGTACTGTGCGATGGAAAGCGCCTGGAAAACCCAAACAAAATTCTGGGATCCTCCGGCTCTCACTAAACCCCCCCGTCTGAACTAAAAGGGTGTACTCTCGTAAGTCACCCGATCCAATTACAAAGAAACCAAAGCCCACTACAGGGCGTGGAACCGTATTTGAGGGATGGCTCAATGGGTCATGCAAAATTCATAGTACACCGGATACCATGCGAACACACAGCCTTAGAGCATGTTGGATACTCCGGCAGGTGGCCAAGAGCGGCAAGGATCTCCTCATCAACAATACCACTGAGGGAGTCCTGGACTAGGGGGTGTCCGGATAGCCGAACTATCATCATCGGCCGGACTCCAAGACTATGAAGATACAAGATTGAAGACTTCATCCCGTGTCCGGATAGGACTTCCCTTAGCGTGGAAGGCAAGCTTGGCGATACGGATATGTAGATCTCCTACCATTGTAACCGACTCTGTGTAACCCTAGCCCTCTCCGATGTCTATATAAACCAGAGGGTTTTAGTCCGTAGGACAAGAACAAAGAACACCAATCATACCATAGGCTAGCTTCTAGGGTTTAGCCTCCTTGATCTCGTGGTAGATCCACTCTTGTACTACCCATATCATCAATATCAATCAAGCAGGAGTAGGGTTTTACCTCCATCGAGAGGGCCCGAACCTGGGTAAAAACATCGTGTCCCTTGTCTCCTGTTACCATCCGCCTAGACGCCCAGTTCGGGACCCCCTACCCGAGCTCCGCCGGTTTTGACACCAACATTGGTGCTTTCATTGAGAGTTCCTCTGTGTCGTCACTGATAGGCTCGATGGCTCCTTCAATCATCAACAACGACGCGGTCCAGGGTGAGACTTTTCTCCCCGGACAGATCTTCGTATTCGGCGGCTTTGCACTGCCGGCCAATTCGCTAGGCCATCTGGAGCAGATCGAAAGCTACGCCCCTGGCCATCAGGTCAGATTTGGAAGTCTGAACTTCACGGATGACATCCGCGGAGACTTGATCTTCGACGGATTCGAGCCACAGCCGAGCGCGTCGCACTGTCCCGATGGGCATGACTTAGCTCTATCGCCGGACAGTGCCCTGGAGGCTGCACACGAGCCCGCTCCGATCCTCAATTCGGAGCCGGCTGCGCAGATCGAGGACGGGTGGCTAGACACCGCCTCGGGGGCTGCTACATCTACGGCGATGGAGACGAATACCGACATTGTCCCTTGCGAGGCTCGCGACTACGAGGCGCCGGACTCCTCGCCGGACTCCGAACCTCCCGCACCCCCTCCAATCGAATCCGATTGGGCGCCGGCCATGGAGTTCACCGCCGCGGACATCTTTCAACACTCACCTATCGGCGACATCCGGAATTCGCTAAAGTATCTCTCGTTATCGGGAGAGCCCTGGCCGAACTACGGTCAGAACGGTTGGGATGCAGACGATGAAGAAATTCAAAGCCCACCCACCACCCACTTTGTAGCAACTGTCGACGATCTAACCGACATGCTAGACTACGACTCCGAAGACATCGACGGAATGGACAACAATGCCGAAGACGACCAAGAACCAGCGCCTACGGGGCACTGGAAGGCCACCTCGTCACACGACGTATACATGGTGGATACACCAAAAGGAAGCGATAACGAGGAGCAACGGGACGCGGCGAAGGATAATTCCCCCAAAAAACAACCAAAACGGCGACGCAAGCGCCGCCCGAAGTCCCGCCTCGATAATAACAACACCTATACCGACCCAGCCGCAGAGCAGGGCGAACCGGTGGACGACGAACATACCACCAAGCAACCATCCGAACAGGATGAATTGGACGAGCAACCCATCCCCGGCGAAAATAACAGTCCAGACGATCTCACGCCGGACACACCACCGGAGCATAAGAACCTTCACAAAAGGCTCGTCGCCACTGCAAGAAGTTTAAAGAAGCAGAAGCGGAAGCTCAAAACAGCGGAAGACGTACTCAGAAAGAGATGGAGCAAAGTACTCAAGACCGCAGATAAATACGGCAATAGCCACAAAGTAAAGAGCTACCCGAAGCGCAAACTGTTGCCCGAATTTGACGAGGAGGCCACAGAGCCCCCACAGTCAAAAAACAAAGAGGCCGCCTGGCCGGATAGACGACCAGATGACAGGCTAAGAGCGGCAAGCGGCGCCGCACACAAGCCGGCACTCGATCCACATAAGGATCCTCGCAGAAAGGATGGCCCGGTCAGGTCCATCTACGGGCCAAAAAAGGCTCCAGGAAGCAACACAACACGCCGAGCATTCGAAGATAACGGCACACCTAAATCTGCGCCGCACACCTGCTATGTTTCACCGATGAGGTGCTGGATCATGAATTTCCAGCGGGATTCAAGCCCGTAAACATAGAGGCATACGACGGAACAACAGACCCTGGAGTCTGGATCGAGGATTCCATCCTACACATACATATGGCTAGAGGAGATGATCTCCATGCCATAAAATACCTACCCTTCAAGCTCACAGGGCCAGCTCGGCATTGGCTCAAAAGCCTCCCAGAAAATACCATTGGAAGTTGGGAGGAGCTCGAGGATGCGTTTCGAGCAAATTTGTAGGGGACTTATGTCCGCCCTCCGGATGCAGACGATTTAAGTCACATAACTCAACAGCCCGGATAGTCAGCACGCAAATTCTGGAACAGGTTCCTCACTAAAAAGAACCAAATAGTCGACTGTCCGGACGCCGAGGCCTTAGCAGCCTTTAAAGCATAACGTCCGAGACGAATGGCTCGCCAGACACCTCGGCCAGGAAAAACCAAGAACAATGGCCGCACTAACAAGCCTCATGACCCGCTTCTGCGCGGGGGAAGATAGCTGGCTAGCAAGATGCAGCACCAGAGACCCGAGTACATCCGAGGTTAGGGATGGAAATGGGAAATCACGACGCAGAAAAGATCAGCGCTGGAATAAGGAAAATGGCCCAAAGAACATGGCGGTCAACGCCGGATTCAAAAGCTCTCGGCCGAACAACAAAACACTGCCTCTTAAGGACAACAGTGACGAGCTATCCAACCTAAACAAAATCTTGGATAGGATATGCCAAATTCACAGTACCCCCGGGAAGCCTGCAAACCATACCCACAGAGATTGTTGGGTCTTCAAGCAGTCCGGCCGACTTAACGTCGAACACAAGGGGCTCGACACACCAAGCGAGGATGATGACGAACCCCACAAGCAGAGCGCCGGAAAACAAAAGAACTTCCCACAAGAAGTCAAAACAGTGAATTCACTTCAAGTGATAACAAGGAAAAATACGGCGGCACCTACCAAAGCACATGCCATACGGTCTACCCAATGAATACCGAGATTGGATGTCAAAACCAAATACTTTCGACCATCTGGATTACTCCAGAAGTATTCGAAACGCAGGATGGACTGCTTTGATATTGGATCCTTTAATCGACAGACTACAATTTACACAAGTCCTAATGGATGGCGGTAGTGATTTAAACCTGCTATATCCGGACACAATCCGCAGAATGGGGATAGACCCTACCAAAATTCGCCATCGCAGCACTTCCTTCAAAGGAGTGACGACAGGCCCTTACGCCAATTGCACGGGCTCCTTACTAATAGAAGTTGTGTTCGGGTCATCCGACAACTTCCGTCGAGAAAAGCTAATCTTCCATATCGCCCCATTTAAAAGTAGCCACCAAGCACTATTGGGACGTGAAGCTTTCGCCCGCTTCAACGCAATACCGCATTACGCGTCTCTTACACTTAAAATTCCCGGTCCACGCGGCATCATCTCATTAAAAGGTAACTTCGAGTGTTTCTCGACCACGGAAGAACGCGAGACTGCCTTGACAGTCACACGCTAATCCGGCCTTGCTAGTCAAAGCCCCTAAAAAGAAGGTCATTCAAAGACCCCGGACACGGTTAGGCGAGTCCGGCATAAATAAATTAGGGGCTTCCTAGCCGCATACCCCTTTACAAGGGGCTGTGTGCATGAACAATGAGAGCCAATAAAAGCTCAACTTCATTCATTTCTTCATACTCTATTCTAAATACATTTTTTGCACGATACCTTTCCAAACTAAGTTCTTCTCTTTACAGATGAACAGCGTGCTACACCCGTCGAGATACAAAGACAATGGAGACATAGGCGCGAGACATGCAGCGAGGACCCGTTGCAAGGATTCTCTTGATTAAGACCTGCGTAAACATTTCTTACTGTCTCTTGTTGATACACATCCCCCGGTTTCTTACCATAACCGAGGAGGAGGCTGGCGTTTTGGCATCGGCCGCGTCAGAAGTTCTCGCCCGTACCTGGACACTAGGGGCTTAGGGCATTGTTCTGCCCGTTATCATAAAGACCGAACACCTCAGGGAGTGTTCGGCATCTCGAGTTAGGCCTTATATGCATCAGCTCCGAATCATGTCTTTGGTCAAACGTTGGGTTTGCCCGGCTCCTGTGTTTTGCTGCCTTACGTTCCGTATCATCGGCTAACGGCACCGGAGAACTCTGCGATTGTGCCCGGTTCGCCGGGCGAGCACCTCGAGAGAAAGCCGAAACCGACCGTCATGATATAGCGAGAGACTGGTCAACCACTCGATCGACTACCGAATGTCTCGAATTCCGCCGCTTTGTGAAGGACCGTTTCCGGTCAGTACATACTGGCGCCCGAATTCGGGAGGCGCGGTGCCCCTAGGGGCTATATCGTAGCCCCACCCTCGAACTCCTATGGCTAAGTGAAAGTGATAAAGCATTATAGCCGGGTTGCCTAGTTTGCTACGCTACCACCTCCTTCACAGGACCAAGACGTTGGATTAAGTGTGAAAATGCGCCCTTTTGCAAACACCCCCGCACCATGTGCGTGGGGGCTGAAGCCGAAGACTGCCATCTTTCAAGTTATACATACATATGCATTAACGGCCGCCCAGGAGATAATTTCAATACTTGAACGCACAAGTATAAAAAGCGGTTATATTATAAATATGGTTTCACAAATCATACATATCATTTGAACATAACATTTTTCAAGCACTGCGACTCTATTAAACGAGCGCCCTGCAAGACTTCCCCAAAATAGTGCTCGGCGGGTAACCGGCTCTTGTCCGAACTCGGGGATGCAACATCGGTGGCATCCATCTCCGCCCAGTATGTCTTGACACGGGCGAGAGCCATCCGTGCACCCTCTATGCAGGCCGGCCGCTTAATCGCCTTGATATGCGGCACCGCATCAAGGAATTGCTGCACTAAGCCAAAATAAGTCTTCGTCTTAGGCCTTTCCGGCCACAGATGAGCCACGACATCCTTCATGGCAAATCCGGACAACCTATTCAGCTCAGCCCACTCAGCCAACCGATCGGTTAACGGAAGTGGACGCTCCGGACTATGGAATTGAGACCAAAAGAGCTCTTCCATTTCGTGATCCTTTTGGCTCCGGAAGTGCACGACCGCGTCCGCCGCACTCGCCGCCAAATTCAGATAAGGATCCTCCGCACCCCACAGCTGGCCTAACCAAGCATACTTCTGATCCGTGAACCTCCTACGCAGCAGGAAGGGCTTTCCATCCGCAATGTCTCCGGCCTGACGTGACTCCTCCTTTATAGCCATCATTGCAGAACGGGCATCCTTTGCTTCGGCGGTGGCCTTCTTCAGGTCCTCTTGCTCCGCTCGGCGTTCTTTTTCAAGAACATCATAGCGGTCGGTAACATCCTTCAGCTTCACGGCCATTCCAGCCATCTCCTCCCTGCTTCGGCAGTGAGCAGCCTTTTCGGCTTCTAGCTCTTCGGCCGCCTTCGAGGCAGCCGCATTACTCCTTCTGGCCTGCTCCTTGGCTCGAGCAAGCTCTGCCTGAAGGTTTTCCACAGCAGCGGCACCATCTCCATAAAGCATACATGTTGTAAGGAATGGGCATCAGCTCCCTTACCAGGTGACCGTGGAGAAACCACTCACATTGTGACTCGTCAAGTCGCCTATTGACCAGCGCGATGTCCGCATCCGCAGCATCCAGCTGCCGCTTTAGTTCGGCAACTCTATCAGTCCGGCTGGCCACCGAACGCTGCGCCCCCTGAATAGGAATGGCGACATATTAAAACTGAGACTAAGATCCTCGGCACGCTGTCGCCGACAACGTCATCGAGTCTCGAAACTACTATCTATAAAGGCGCACTCTATGTGCAAAACTGTCAAAAAGGCATGACATTTTACATACCTCAAACCCGCGATGAAACTTGTGGCGGCATCATGCAACCCGCTCTCGGCCGGGACGAAATTCTTTCAATCACCGTACTCATTAATGTACGGTGATCTTCTGAGATAGACGCCCTTTCAAGCAGATCCTTCAGCTCCCCCGGCCGTACACCAGTTGGTGCTGAACTCTCCGGTCCTGCCGGACTCGGGGAGACCCTCCGCGACGACACCTCAGGGTCGTCCGCCCCGCCTGACGGTGCGGCGGATGGAGGTGTCTCGCTCTCCATCATCTCCGGACGAAGGTCCCCCGAAGATGAGCTCAGCTGAGAAGGGCGGAGATCCGAACTACAAGGTAGAAACTTCGGTTATCCTCAGAAATAAAAATAGGGATGTCCCTTATTACAAAACTCCCCTTTTCCTACTTATGGCTCGCTGGAGAGCTGATTCATTTGGGGAGACAGTGCGGCCGGGGCTTCTCCTGGCGCAGGACCCTCCGATGAAGATTTCTTCCCCCGCTTTGAGGCCTTGGCCTCCAGGTCTTCGGAAGCGGTCCTCTTCTCCCCCTGGAGGGAGGGATTCTTGATTCCCCCCTTGTTGAGAGCCTCCTTAGCAGAGGCGGTAGTTTCCCTGTTTCCCCCTTCGCCCTCCTCCGAAGGCGCAACCTCCAACATTTTGATTAACACGGGATCCGGCATGGTCTCAGGGAGGGGGGCCGGACACCGTATCAGTTTTGCTTGCGCTATCCACTCTTGTCCAAGGGATAGCTGGTTAAAAGGCAAATCCATGATAAATATATGAACGGTATGTCCGGGCACAGGACTACTTACTTGAGTATCCAGGCGATTGCAGCTTAGGCCGGCGTCCTCGGTCAAGTCCGGACACATCTCTTGTGATCCAAAGAATAGTTTGTACATCTCCACGGGTGTCGCACCCATGAAGTGTTGGAGAGCTCGTGGTCCCTCCGGATTGAATTCCCACAGGCGGAGAGGGCGACGTTTGCAGGGCAGAAGATGCCGAATCGGCATAACCTGCGTCACCACGACCAGATTGATCTCCCTCTCTTGGAGGTCTCGAATCTGGCCCTGCAATAGGGGTACGTCCTTGGACGGCCCCCAGTCAAGCCCTTTGTTGACCCATGATGTCAGCCGTTGTGGAGGGCCCGAGCGAAAGACGGGCGGCGGCCTCTGCCTGCTGCCCCTGGGAGCGGTGATATAGAACCACTCCTGCTGCCACAAGCCGAGCTCCTTCTGGAAGGAGCCCTCGGGCCATGGAGCATCGGCCCTTTTGCTTACCACCGCCCCGCCGCACTCTGCTTGACGCCCCTCGATCGTCTTCGGTTCCACGATGAAGGTTTTGAGCCACAAACCGAAGTGAGGGGTAGTGCGGAGGAACACTTCGCAAACGACAATAAATGATGAGATATGGAGGATGGACTCCGGAGCCAAGTCGTGGAATTCCAGCCCATAATAAAACATGAGCCCCCTCACGAAAGGATCCATCGGGAAGCCTAAACCCCGACGGAGGTGAGACACGAACACGACACTCTCGCCAGGCTTGGGAGTAGGAATGACTTGCCCTTGGGCAGGCAACCTGTGCGAAATCTCGTAGGTTAAGTACCTGGCTTCTCTCAGCTTTAACACGTCCTCTTCCTTGACGGAGGAGGGCATCCACCGGCCCTGTAGGTCGGAGCCAGACATTGTCGAAGGTTCGAAGTGCCCAAATCTGGAGCCCTGGGTGTTGGAACTCGGGACGAGGGGCGGATTCGATTGAGGATTGAAGAAAAGAAACAGGCCTTGGTCTCATTATAAAGAGGGAGAATACCAAGAGCCGTCCCCGTGACCGTTTGGGACTCGCCTTCGATGGAGGGGGCGTGGCAACGGGCGCGGTTGGGTTACCCACGTCCGTATTGATGGGAATCCCGGAATAAGGGGAACACGATCTCTGCTTCGACAAGACGTGCCAAGGAAACCGCTTCGCTAAACACGCTGAGGTGGTATAATAAAAAACGTAAAAGCTTGGTTGTGGTGTGACTTCATGCCACAAAGTACGTCAGCAGATAGAACTTGTGTAAATATTATTCTCTCTACGGTTGTATGTGTGGAATTTATTTTGCAGAGCCGGACACTATCCTGGTTTTCACAATCTTCTATGAATTATTCGGAGGAGGAACCCGCCTTGCAATGCCGAAGACAATATGCGCGCCGGACTCGTCGTCATTGAAGCCTGGTTCAGGGGCTACTGAGGGAGACCTGGACTAGGGGGTGTCCGGATAGCCGAACTATCATCATCGGCCGGACTCCAAGACTATGAAGATACAAGATTGAAGACTTCGTCCCGTGTCCGGATAGGACTTTCCTTGGCGTGGAAGGCAAGCTTGGCAATACGGATATGTAGATCTCCTACCATTGTAACCGACTCTGTGTAACCCTAGCCCTCTCCGGTGTCTATATAAACCGGAGGGTTTTAGTCCGTAGGACAAGAACAAAGAACAACAATCATACCATAGGCTAGCTTCTAGGGTTTAGCCTCCTTGATCTCGTGGTAGATCCACTCTTGTACTACCCATATCATCAATATCAATCAAGCGGGAGTAGGGTTTTACCTCCATCGAGAGGGCCCGAACCTGGGTAAAAACATCGTGTCCCTTGTCTCCTGTTACCATCCGCCTAGACGCATAGTTCGGGACCCCCTACCCGAGATCCGCCGGTTTTGACACCGACAACCACAGAGCACCATCCCGTGGAAAATAACAGTACAGTATTGACAGTCTTCGAGACTTTCGCCTCAAATGATAGGTGCTACCTCTTGAGCACTGCGTTGGATTTCCCCGAAGAGGAGAGGATGATGCAGCAAAGTAGCGTAAGTATTTCCCTCAGTTTTTGAGAACCAAGGTATCAATCCAGTAGGAGGCTACACACAAGTCCCTCGTACCTACACAAAAACAATAGCTCAACGCAACCAACGCGATTAGGGGTTGTCAATCCCTTCACGGTCACTTACGAGAGTGAGATCTGATAGAGATGATAGATAATATTTTTGGTATTTTGATATAGAGATGCAAAGTGAAAAGTAAAAGGCAAAGTAAAAAAGCAAAGCAATAATAAAGTGATGGAGATTGATATGATGAGAATAGACACAGGGCCATAGATTTCACTAGTGGCTTCTCTCAAGAGCATAATTATTCTACAAGGTGAACAAATTACTGTTGAGCAATTGACAGAATTGAGCATAGTTATGAGAATATCTAGGTATGATCGTGTATATAGGCATCATGTCCGAGACAAGTAGACCGACTCCTGCCGCATCTACTACTATTACTCCACTCATCGACTGCTATCCAAAGATGCATCTAGAGTATTAAGTTAAAAACAGAGTAACGCCTTAAGCAAGATGACATGATGTAGAGGGATAGTTTCATGCAATATGATAAAAACCCCATCTTGTTATCCTCGATGGCAACGATACAATACGTGCCTTGCTGCCCCTTCTATCACTGGGAAAGGACACCGCAAGATCGAACCCAAAGCTAAGCACTTCTCCCATGGCAAGAAAAACCAATCTAGTAGGCCAAACCAAACTGATAATTCGACGAGACTTGCAAATATAACCAATCATACATAAAAGAATTCAGAGAAGATTCAAATAATTTTCATAGATAGACTTGATCATAAACGCACAATTCATCGGTCTCAACAAACACACCGCAAAAAGAAGATTATATCGAATAGATCTACACAAGAGAGGGGGAGAACATTGTATTGAGATCCAAAAAGAGAGAAGAAGTCATCTAGCTAATAACTATGGACCCGAAGGTTTGAGGTAAACTACTCACACTTCATCGGAGAGGCTATGATGATGTAGAAGCCCTCCGTGATGACGGCCCTCTCCGGCGGAGCTCCGGAACAGGCCCCAAGATGGGATCTCGTGGATACGGAAAGTTGCGGCAGTGGAATTAGGTTTTTGGCTCCGTGTCGATCATTTGGGGGCAATGAGGTATATATAGGAGGAAGGAGTACGTCGGTGGAGCCCGAGGGGCCCACGAGGCAGGGGCGCGCCCTAGGGGGGCGCCCCCCACCCTCGTGACCGCCTCTTTGACTCCTTGGAGTAGGGTCCAAGTCTCCTGGATCATGTTCGGTGAGAAAATCACGTTCCCGAAGGTTTCATTCCGTTTCGACTCCATTTGATATTCTGTTTCTCCGAAACACTGAAATAGGCAAAAATAGCAATTTTGGGCTGGGCCTCCGGTTAATAGGTTAGTCCCAAAAATAATATAAAAGTGGAAAATAAAGCCCAATATAGTCCAAAACAGTAGATAATATAGAATGGAGCAATCAAAAATTATAGATACGTTGGAGACGTATCAGGCATCCCCAAGCTTAATTCCTGCTCGTCCTCGAGTAGGTAAATGATAAAAAAGAGAATTTTTGATGCGGAGTGCTACTTGGCATAATTTCAATGCAAATCTTCTTAATTGTGGTATGAATATTCAGATTCGAAAGATTCAAGACAAATGTTCATATTGACATAAAAATAATAATACTTCAAGCATACTAACAAAGCAATTATGTCTTCTCAAAATAACATGGCCAAAGAAAGTTTATCCCTACAAAATCATATAGTTTAGTCATGCTCCATTTTCGTCACACAAGAATGCTCTCATCATGCACAACCCCGATGACAAGCCAAGCAATTGTTTCATACTTTAGTAATCTCAAACTTATAAATCTTCACGCAATACATGAGCATGAGCCATGGATAGAGCACTATGGGTGGAATAGAATATAATGATGGGGGTTATGTGGAGAAGACAAAAAAGGAGAAGATCTCACATCAATGGGGCTAATCAATGGGCAATGGAGATGCCCATCGATTGATGTTAATGCAAGGAGTAGGGATTGCCATGCAATGAATGCACTAGAGCTATAAATGTATGAAAGCTCAACAAAAGAAACTAAGTGGGTGCGCATCCAACTTGCTTGCTCACGAAGACCTAGGGCACTTGAGGAGGCCCATTGTTGGAATATACAAGCCAAGTTCTATAATGAAAGATTCCCACTAGTATACGAAAATGACAAAACAAGAGGCTCTCTATCATGAAGATATGGTGCTACTTTGAAGCACAAGTGTGGAAAAAAAGGATAGTAGTATTGACCCTTTTTATTTATTTTCTTTTTTTGGGCCTTTTTTTCTTTGGCCTTTCTCTTTTTTTGGGACATGTCACAGCCCCAGATCAGCCCTAGCTTGATTTTCTTGCATCCATGCATCATGTCTAAATTTCTTTTAAATTTGAAATGGGGATGACCAAGCCCTAGCACCAAAAACAATTCAAATAGGTTCAACTAAGAAATATTTTTCAATGAACCTGAAATGCCCTTCAAAATGCTCATCATCTTTGCTTTGGTTCAGAACCTATGTCAAAGGTGGTGCAACATTTTCTAGGTCATCCAAAGGTCCTTGGATTAATTCACAAGTTTTGAATTTGAGCATTCAAATTATACAAAATATTTTAAATGTCCAAAATTGCCAAACCAAAATGTTTCATGTTGGAAATATTCCAACAAGGGACCAGGAGCATTTTGGTGATTTTTAAAACTGTTTTGGTATTTTAGAAAACCCCACAAAGTTGCAGGAAATTAGAAAAGATTAAAAAAAAACAGAAACTTACCTGACGCACCCACTGCCCACCGCTGCCCAGCCCAGCCAAGACCACGCCCGAGCTGCTTGGCTCGGCCAGCAGGCAGCCAGTGCTCGGCGGGCACCGCATGGGTGCCACGCACCTGGTCGCCCGCCTCGCCTCCTCCTCCGCCGCCGACGAGGACCGACCTCCCCCTCTCTCCCGAACCCCCTGGACACTCCCTCTCCTCCCCGGCTCGCTTCTCTAGCTCTCCCCCAACATGGCCAAAGCCGTCGCCGCCCCACCACCGCCGTAGTCGTGCTCCCCGCCGTCCATGCTCCTCCTCATCATGTCCAGGAGCTCCGCCAGACTCCACTACCCCTAGCCAGCCGAGTCCCGCTGTTCTAGTGCAATCAATCCATCCCACCGACCTCAACCGAGCTCGCCGTCAGGAGATCCCTTTCGTCGCCGCCGTCGGTTCATCCCCGACCTCGACGAGGGCTTCTACACGCCGCCCGTGAGCCTACCTAACTCCCTTCTCTCTCTTGTGCCCTCGAGCAACGTAGCAACCGAGCCACGTTCACCCGCACTCGCCGCCGTGGAGCTCGTCAGCCGACGTGCTCGGCCACTCTCCGCCACCCCATGGTGTCCGTTGCACTCACCGCACTCGAGGGGTCTACCATGTACTCCCCGCACCTCACCGAGCCCTCTAACCCCAAGCCCGTCGTTGGCCGAACCCCGGCGGCCGCCTAGCTCGTCGCCGGCGCCAACTCCGGCCACCCCGACCCCAACTGACTCCACCAGTAGTCGCGGGTTGCTCCTAGCTACCCGTAGCTACCCTCCATGACTTCGTTTGGTCGCTGAATCGCGAAACACACTCCCTCCGCCGTGTCGGGCTCGGCGGCTAGGCGCGCCGTGCAGCGTGGACGTTGACCATCAAGGCCCTCGATGACCCAAGTCAGCGGCAGATGGGGCCTAGCCCTGCTAACTAAATAGGTTAGTTTTAATTAAACTTTAATTAAGTTAATTACCCTGACATGTGGGACCCACTGTCAGGTTTGACCTGGACCGCCCCAGTTGACTTGATGACGTCACACTGACGTGGTGCTGACGCCATAATCATTTTCTGGATTTATAATAATTCAGGGAATTTCAGAAAATACCCCAAACTTCTAAAATTCATAGTAATTCAACCGTAGCTCAGATTGAAATAATTTGTATATGAAAAATGATCAGAAAAATATGAAGAATCTGTTTATGCCATGATCATGCATGTTTGAACAAGTTAACCTCACTGAATAGGATGAATCATGATTAGGGCAAATTATGAAATAACATTTGGAGTTGGAGTTTAACCTTGTTTGAATTCCACTTCAATTAACTTGGCTAGATATTGCATTAGGTGAATTCAGTACCTTAACATGACATGTCATTCATGTGACTGTGCATTGCATTGATAGTGTTCTCTCTTGTTTGCCGGTAATTGCCCCCTCTCAATAGACGACGTACCGACGATGAGTTCGATGACACCGATGAAGAACTATATTATCTTCAGAAGTGCCAGGCAAGCAAAACCCCCTTGTTCATTCCGATATAATCCCACTCTCTCGCTCCTGCTCTATTTTACTGCATTAGGACAACAACGACTCATGTGTTACTTGCTGCGGTAGTTGAACCCCTTGATCCTCTGCATGACCTGTCACACAAGAATTAGATGAAACCCACTAGCATGAGTAGGAGTTGTTTGAGCCATGTTGTGCCTACTCATTCATGCTTGTTGTCATGCCCGCCATCGCTTAGAGTTGAGTCAGGTCTGATTCATCGGGAATGAATTGGAATGGTTGTATGAACATGTCCTACTGTGTGTGAGCTAAGTGTGTGAACACGATTTGGTAAAGGTAGCGGTGAGAGGCCATGTAGGAGTACATGGTGGGTTGTCTCATTGCAGCCGTCCTCAGGAACTGAGTTCTGTGTTTGTGATCCATGAAACAGTTACTACCACGCATTGGGATCCTTAATTGACCCTCTCGGCTTCTTAACCACCCTTGTCCTCATCCGGGAGTTGCAAGTAGTTTCGTGTTTGTAGTATCTTTGGGGGCCGCATAGCTGACCATAGGGGTGGGTTGTGTTGCGGTAGGCACCGTGGCCAGTGTACCGATTCGCCCATTTGGTGTCTCGGGAACCTGCACACATCGTTCGGGCTGTATGGGAAACCTCGGCGAACTCCCCGGATGGAACCCGAATAGGCGATAAACCTGGACTTGGGACTTGTGTGTTTAGGTAGGTCGTGGCCGACACCCACGTTGGGCTTCCGCTTGAAGGTTGCCGAGTACATGTCGTGTAAACGGCGGTAAGTGGTGAGAGCGTGTGTGAATAAGTACACCCCTGGAGGGTTAATATGATCTATTCGAATAGCCGTGTCCACGGAGAAGGACTTCTGGGTTGCCTATATCAGTTCATAGACAAGTGAAAGTGGATACTCTAAAATGCGCAAGATAAGCGTGAGTGCTATGGATGGCGTTCTCGTGAGGGAGACGGGAGCGGATCCATAGTGGTGTATTGATATGGTGAATATGTGGACTCGTGTGCGCCACCTCAAAAGAGTTAGTTGCGATCGTAGTTCAGATAGCCATCGAGTCAAAGCTGGCTTGCTGCAGTCAAACTCCACCACCCCTTTTGATAATGATGCATATGTAGCTAGATCGATGTAAGTCTTCTTTGAAATGCGTTTGTACTCACGTTTGCTTATTTTATGTTTTGCAGAGAGACGTCAGTCTCGCTAGTAGTTCCGCTTGGACTTCGACGTTTAGCTTGTTACCTCAGCTACGATCTTGTGCCCTCGGCAGGATCTGGTAGATAGTCAGGCTTCTCAGCCTCTTTCAATTATAGTTGTCTGTACTCAGACATGTTTAGCTTCCGCTTGTGCTTTGACTTGTATGCTCTAGGTGTTGGGTCATGAGACCCATGTTTGTAATATCTCGCTCCTCGGAGCCTAATGGATAAATATTTGAGTCGTAGAGTTATGTTGTGATGCCATGTTGTATCTACACATATTGAGCATATTGTGTGTATGTTTGAAATGCTTGGTATGTGTGGGATCCGACAAACTAGTTGTTTATCCTTGGCAGCCTCTCATATGGGGAAATGTAGTCTCGTGCTTCCGAGCGATAGTAGTCCGCCATACCGGTTCACCGGAGTCCTGCTAGCCCAGCACTACCGCTTGGACACTTGACTGGCGGCATGTGTTTCACTTCGTTCCTATGTCCGTCCTTCGGGAAATGTCACGCGGTGATATTCGAGTCCTGCCTAGCCTGCTACAGCCGGATACCGGAGTCCTGTTAGTCCAGTGCTACAGCCTGAATATATACGTTGATGACCGACATGCTCGATGTGATTCATGTATGCCTGTCCTCATAGGTTAGCGCCGCTTTGGGTTCACGACTAGCCATGTCGGCCGGGGTCTTTGTCATATGGATGCTAGCGACACTATCATATACGTGAGCCAAAAGGCTAAACGGTCCCGGGCCATGGTAAGGCGACACCTGGGAATACCGTCGTGAGGCCGCAAAGTGATATGATGTGTTACATGCTAGAATCGGTGTGACTTAGGATCGGGTCCCGACAGCGTTGGTATCGAAGCCCCATCAGAGGATTACCAAGCCAAACCGGTCGGGTTGTGTCTAGAAATGCTTTAGCTATGTAAGGGAATTGATTGTGGAAGGGAACATAAGGCTCTTTTTACTCCTTATACCTCATGGCCTTCGATCTGAGTCATCCTCTTCTCTTCTACGGGTTAAGAACTAGGCTTCTCATCTATCTATCAGGATGACGTGTTACTAATCTGTAGACTTTAAGATTGTTGGTTTTAATCCCCAGTTCAGTTCCTACTATTTCTGTATGATAATTGTTGATCTCGGAATCTTGGTATTGTGATGTTGAGTGGTTATGCCACCATTTTTGCAGGATGTCTCAAATCATTTTGAGCATTTACAACCGTTATGCTGTCCGAGTCATCCCAGGTCTCTGAATAGTCCGATGCATTTGCAAATCCTTTCCTTCCGTTCCGATGTCCTTTTGACCAGAATAATCACACAAATTAGTATGTGGAGGTACTCCGCTGCCTCAACATATATGTTGGAGTTATTATTATGACCCTAGGTGTTTAGGGAGTCACCTAGTAATTTGGCAATGCTTTTGTATCCTCAGTGTGATGAGTCTGGCCATTATTCTTGAAAGCATCCTGTGATGTTATTAGTTAGTAGGCATTCCACTCCTGGGTTTCTGAACCCGAGATTCACCCTACTTCATGTTGTTAGTAATTGCTAGTTCCTTTAGGATATTAGTAACTTTGTGATAGTCCTCGAGGTTCGTGGTATTTCCTTCTTCCAAATATCATGAACTAGTTATGGCAGAAGTTCGTTGAACCAAAAGATCACAATAAGAGTGCTCTTGAGGAGTTCTCCATTCCATATTGTGAATCTGCCAATTCTACTTTCGCATGGGTTATTCGGGAGAAATGTTGAGCCTTGCTCGATATACTAATCCATGCTTCCACAACTCGAAAAATTATATGTTCCTTTGAGTTGCTCTCTTTAGTTGTATCCCGACCATCCTCTATCGCTTGATAACCAAGAGTATGTGTGCATTCGCTTATCGATGTCTATTATCCTTGTGGTCCGTCAAGCCATTCCGCTCGGAATGACTAGGAGAAACAAACTCCAGTACCTCATCTATTTCTAGGATTGGGTCAAAGTAGTTGTATTCCGCAGATCAAAATGTCAATTCAGCTTTTGTTCTGTTCTACCTTGGAGTGTTACACTCGTTATGTCAGGAACATCATGAGAATTGCACCTTCTCTTATGAATTCTCGATGCAGTGATACTTCTCGCCATCATTATCCATTCTTCGGTTCCGAGTTGTTGAAACCGGAATGCCGACAAGTGAATTGTGGTGTGTGAAATCAATACTCCGAGCAACCCGTTGCTTGGCAGCTAATGGACAATATCCTCATTCTTAGCGTGTTGGTTATTAAATCATCATCCTAAGATTGATCGTGCTACCTAGTCCTTATTTCTGGTGCACACCTCGATTGATGAGTTAGGATTATATCAAGTCCTCACTCATTTGATCATATCGTCTTGCCCTCAAAAGCAAGGTTGTTCTCGAGCTTAGTAACATATCGGTGGTTTGTGATTTTCCGAATATCTTCTCGGAAGTATTACCAGGTTGTCCCCTGACTGTTATGTTGAGCTCGTGATCAAGATGGTTACTTGTGAACCACCCTTCCCCAAGAATCTGTGTTGGGTATCCCTGAACTAGTTGGTTGAGCTAGACAACAACTTGGAGAGTTGGAAGATAAAAGTTTGCCTAACTTAGTTCGTTCCAAAGGGATATTCTTGTGTAGTGTGTGTTGAAGAAAGATGATATCTTCATCGATTGGTCTCTGTGATCGATTCTTTGGACCTATCGTCTTATCAATCCTTTGACTTGAGTATGGGCTATTATTAAGTCAAATCGGAACCAACGATGTTCGTAATGTTGTCTTACTCGTGGTTGATCCCTCGAGCATACCCCATTACATCCTTTGGTCTGACCAATGCTATCACCGTGTTCACATGATGGTGGAAGTCCGATGATATGGAAATTCCGATGAGTTCTTTGTTGAGCCCATCAGTAGCATTTTGTCTCCCCCCATGAGTCATGTTGAACATCAATCTAGTGTTGGAAACTTTATAAGCAATGTCTTCGTGTTTCGTTCATGAAGCATATGTTTGGATGGGAGTAGTGACTTCCTCGAATTCATGTGCTTTAGGTGTAAGTTGCCGCCATGAATTTGAGAAAGGTTTGTTTTGTTTCCTTTGGAATCATTCCAAGTCGATCATGCACGTGCGAAGTATTCTATGGTCTCGATAGGTGATCATCTTCATTCCATATGAATTCCATAGCACACCAAGCCACTGATTGATTTGTTCAAGGAGAAGAAGTTCCTTCTTAAGACCGTGGCTTATACAAGGACTTCGTTATCCTCGATGATGGTTCCCCACCTGAACTCGGTAGTGTTTCATGATAAGACTACTATGTGGTCATTCTTGTCTTGGACAATATGTTCACATGTATGTAGCAGAACCCACTCATGTTTTGGATCTCACTACCGTAGTTCATATCCCGAGAATCTCGCAACGTCATCTCGTCGATTTGTGTTGCAAACTTTCTTTTCAGACATGTTGAGTCTGAAGTATCCTATCACCAATCGGATCTGAATCTCAGGCAGATATGATGGTTGGAACATTCCAACAGTTGTATTTCATTCCCAGCTTGCACCGTCCTTGTACCATTTCACTATAGGCTACCTTCTTAGTAATTCTTGTCCAGGATCATCCTCAAAAATGGACTTACCATGGGTCCCCTCCACCTCCGATGATAAGCAAAAATCATCCATTGCGTTGTCTTCAACAAGGTAGTCCACATCATCCATTCTAGTCCGAGTGTACCATTCCTTTGTACTCCACCAAACGATCGTTGTGAATTGCCTTAGGCTGGTATGAAGAGTTTCAATGATCTTTGTATCAAAAGTAATTCTTTTTGTCACTTAAGGGAATAGTTCCTCGCGTCACCTCCCCTGAGGTGCCCCGCTATTGAATCATGACAATTATTTCCTCGCCACCTTGACACCATCCATCATCTCCCTAAGCGTGGAATTGTTGCCCACTAATCAAACCTCGTCGTTTGTTATTCCTTCCTCTCGATATGTTTTGTGTCTCAACTCGAGATGTGTCACCATCCCAGTCCGTGAGTCGATCATGTTTACTTGATCTTCGTGAAGATCGAATCATGTAGGGTTTCCCCCTTCTTTCTGTTGTCGTGTCGGGTGAAGATCTCGAAAGCAAAGACGTCAAGACCAAGATGATGGAGTAAATCAACATCTTCGAGAAAGGCAAACGGATCATGAAGATTGTGATAGTTGCGACCCCCCCTTTTCCTCTTACCTCACGTCTTGAATCTCGGGGCGAGATTCTTGTTTAGTGGGGGTGAGCTGTCACAGCCCCAGATCAGCCCTAGCTTGATTTTCTTGCATCCATGCATCATGTCTAAATTTCTTTTAAATTTGAAATGGGGATGACCAAGCCCTAGCACCAAAAACAATTCAAATAGGTTCAACTAAGAAATATTTTTCAATGAACCTGAAATGCCCTTCAAAATGCTCATCATCTTTGCTTTGGTTCAGAACCTATGTCAAAGGTGGTGCAACATTTTCTAGGTCATCCAAAGGTCCTTGGATTAATTCACAAGTTTTGAATTTGAGCATTCAAATTATACAAAATATTTTAAATGTCCAAAATTGCCAAACCAAAATGTTTCATGTTGGAAATATTCCAACAAGGGACCAGGAGCATTTTGGTGATTTTAAAACTGTTTTGGTATTTTAGAAAACCCCACAAAGTTGCAGGAAATTAGAAAAGATTAAAAAACAGAAACTTACAGCGCACCCACCGGCCCACTGCCTGCCCAGCCAGCATGGCCAACATTGGCTTGGCCAGCAGCAGCCAGTGCTTTCGGCGGGCACCGCATGGGTGCCACGCACCTGTCGCCCGCCTCGCCGCTCCCTCCCACCGACGAGGACCGACCTCCCTCTCTCCCGAACCCCTGGACACTCCCTCTCCTCCCGGCTCGCTTCTCTCGCTCTCCCCATCTTGGCCGACACCGTCACGCCCTTTCCACCGCCAGAAGTCGTGCTCCCGCCGTCCATGCTCCTCCTCATCATGTCCAGAGCTCCGCCAAGACTCCACTACCCCTAGCCAGCCGAGTCCCGCTCGTTCTAGTGCAATCAATCCATCCCACCGACCTCAACCGAGCTCGCCGTCGCCGGAGATCCTTCGCCGCCCGTCGCTCCGGTTCATCCCGACCTCGACGAGGGCTTCTACACGTCGCCCGTGAGCCTACCGACTCCCCTTCCCTCTCTCTCGCGCCCTCGAGCAACGTAGCAACCGAGCCACATTCACCCCGCACTGCCGTGGAGCTACGCCGACGTGCTCCCGGTCACTCTCCGGCCACACCATGGTGTCCGTTGCACTCACCGCACTCCGAGGGGTCTACCATGTACTCCCCGCACCTCACCGAGCCCTCTAACCCCAAGCCCGTCGTTGGCCGAACCCCGGCGGCCGCCTAGCTCGTCGCCGCCGCCAACTCCGGCCACCCGACCCCAACTGACTCCACCAGTAGTCGCGGGTTGCTCCTAGCTACCCGTAGCTACCCTCCGCGACTCGTTTGGTCGCCGGAATCGCCAAACACACTCCCTCCACCGTGTCGGGCTCGCCGGCGGCTAGTCGCCGGTGCAGCCGACGTGGACGTTGACCACTGCGGACCCTCGTTGACCCCGACAGGTCACTGACAGATGGGGCCCAGCCCTGCTAACTAAATAGGTTAGTTTTAATTAAACTTTAATTAAGTTAATTACCCTGACATGTGTGACCCACTGTCAGGTTTGACCTGGACCGCCCCAGTTGACTTGATGACGTCACACTGACGTGGTGCTGACGCCATAATCATTTTCTGGATTTATAATAATTCAGGGAATTTCAGAAAATACCCCAAACTTCTAAAATTCATAGTAATTCAACCGTAGCTCAGATTGAAATAATTTATATATGAAAATGATCAGAAAAATATGAAGAATCTGTTTATGCCATGATCATGCATGTTTGAACAAGTTAAACTCACTGAATAGGATGAATCATGATTAGGGCAAATTATGAAATAACATTTGGAGTTGGAGTTTAACCTTGTTTGAATTCCACTTCAATTAACTTGGCTAGATATTGCATTAGGTGAATTCAGTACCTTAACATGACATGTCATTCATGTGACTGTGCATTGCATTGATAGTGTTCTCTCTTGTTTGCGGTAATTGCCCCTCTCAATAGACGACGTCATCGACGATGAGTTCGATGACACCGATGAAGAACTATATTATCTTCAGAAGTGCCAGGCAAGCAAAACCCCCTTGTTCATTCCGATATAATCCCACTCTCTCGCTCCTGCTCTATTTTACTGCATTAGGACAACAACGACTCATGTGTTATTTGCTGCGGTAGTTGAACCCCTTGATCCTCTGCATGACCCGTCACCACAAGAATTAGATGAAACCCACTAGCATGAGTAGGAGTTGTTTGAGCCATGTTGTGCCTACTCATTCATGCTTGTTGTCATGCCCACTCTTGCTTAGAGTTGAGTCAGGTCCGATTCATCGGGAATGAATTGGAATGGTTGTATGAACATGTCCCTACGTGTGTGAGCTAAGTGTGTGAACACGATTTGGTAAAGGTAGCGGTGAGAGGCCATGTAGGAGTACATGGTGGGTTGTCTCATTGCAGCCGTCCTCGAGAACTGAGTTACGTGTTTGTGATCCATGAAACAGTTACTACCACGCATTGGGATCCTTAATTGACCCTCTCGGCTTCTTAACCACCCTTGTCCTCGGTCCGGAGTTGCAAGTAGTTTCGGTGTTTGTAGTATCTTTGGGGCACGCAACACTGACCATAGGGGTGGGTTGTGTTGCGGTAGGCACCGTGGCCCGTGTATCGATTCGCCTGCTTGGTGTCTCGGGAACCCTGCACACATCGTTCGGGGCTGTATGGGAAACCTCGGCCGGACTCCTGCGGATGGAACCCGAATAGGCGATAAACCTGGACTTGGGACTTGTGTGTTTAGGTAGGTCGTGGCCGACACCCACGTTGGGCTTCCGCTTGAAGGTTGCCGAGTACATGTCGTGTAAACGGCGGTAAGTGGTGAGAGCGTGTGTGAATAGGTACACCCTGGAGGGTTAATATGATCTATTCGAATAGCCGTGTCCACGGAGAAGGACTTCTGGGTTGCCTATATCAGTTCATAGACAAGTGAAAGTGGATACTCTAAAATGCGCAAGATAAGCGTGAGTGCTATGGATGGCGTTCTCGTAGGGAGACGGGAGCGGATCCATAGTGGTGTATTGATATGGTGAATATGTGGACTCGTGTGCGCCACCTCAAAAGAGTTAGTTGCGATGTAGTTCAGGATAGCCATCGAGTCAAAGCTGGCTTGCTGCGGTCAAACTCCACCACCCCTTTTGATAATGATGCATATGTAGCTAGATCTGATGTAAGTCTTCTTTGATGCGTTTGTACTCACGTTTGCTTATTTTATGTTTTGCGAGAGAGGCGTCGGTCTCGCTAGTAGTTCCGCTTGGACTTCGACGTTTAGCTTGTTACCTCAGCTACGATCTTGTGCCCTCGGCAGATCTAGTAGATAGTCGTGCTTCTCGGCCTCTTTCAATTATAGTTGTGCGTACTCGTACATGTTTAGCTTCCGCTTGTGCTTTGACTTGTATGCTCACGAGTGTTGGGTCATGAGACCCATGTTTGTAATATCTCGCTCCTCGGAGCCTAATGGATAAATATTTGAGTCGTAGAGTTATGTTGTGATGCCATGTTGTATCTACACATATTGAGCATATTGTGTGTATGTTTGAAATGCTTGGTATGTGTGGGATCCGACAAACTAGTTGTTTATCCTTGGCAGCCTCTCATATGGGGAAATGTAGTCTCGTGCTTACGGCGATAGTAGTCCGCTTCTGGCCGGTTCACCGAGTCCTGCTAGCCCAAAGACTACCGCTTGGACACTTGACTGGCGGCATGTGTTTCACTGTTCCTATGTCATCCCTTCGGGAAATGTCACGCGGTGATATTCGGAGTCCCGCCTAGCCTGCTACAGCCGGGATACCGGAGTCCTCATAGCCCAGCTACAGCCTGAATATATACGTTGATGACCGACATGCTCGATGTGATTCATGTATGCCTGTCCTCATAGGTTAGCGCCGCTTTGGGTTCACGACTAGCCATGTCGGCCGGGGTCTTTGTCATATGGATGCTAGCGACACTATCATATACGTGAGCCAAAAGGCGCAAACGGTCCCGGGCCATGGTAAGGCGACACCCGTGGGAATACCGTGCGTGAGGCCGCAAAGTGATATGATGTGTTACATGCTAGATCGGTGTGACTTAGGATCGGGGTCCTGACAGGACAATACTTTATTGAATGATGATCATCACACTTCTATTTATTTACAACTCAATGATTACAACTCGATACTAGAACAAAGATATGACTCTATATGAATGCCTCCGGCGGTGTACCGGGATATCCAATGAACCAAGAGTGACATGTATGAAAGAATTATGAATGGTGGCTTTGCCACAAATACTATGTCAACTACATGATCATGCTAAAGCAATATGACAATGATGGACGTGTCATGAGAAACGGAATGGTGGAAAGTTGCATGGCAATATATCTCGGAATGGCTATGGAAATGCCATAATAGGTAGGTATGGTGGCTGTTTTGAGGAAGATATAAGGAGGTTTATGTGTGAAAGAGCGTATCTGTAACATCCCAAAATTCTAAATTTTGGAATGTTATAAACAGATAGATAGTCTTGATTGATTGTTTGATTGATTGACTGAAAGTGAGTGAATTCGAAACTTTTTGAAAGTTAAATGAGAGGGAATAAAAGGACTTTCCCAAACTTTCATTTTGCTTTTTATGATCTTCGGGAATTCAAATTATTTTCATCACAAAACCCTGGAGAGAAGATGACATGACTTCTTCCATTTATTTAAAATGACAAGGGGTGTTTAAAATATTTGAATTTCATTTGGAAAATATTTCCAATTCTGAAACTTTATGCAACTCAATGATTTTCACGAGAGAAGATAAAATGACTTCTTCAAACATATGAAATATGAGTTGGGAGTTTCAAAGAAATAAATTCAAAGTTTAATTAAATTTATTTTCAATTTGGAGTTATTGAGTTTTATTCAAATTATTTTTCTCCAAAAATAAAATATATGGAAAATAGGGTAACATGATTCCCTACATCAGAAAATTGGAGAGAAATTAATTTGAAGTCATTTTAGTATTTTTAAAATGATTTTTGTTGGATTTTATTGGACCAGAAGCACTCTTTGCTTTATTTGAATTTGTGTGTATTTTATTTGAAGTTAAAATAATGTTCATCTTGTAGGAAATCTTTTTCTGAAAATTTTGATATATTATATGCCCATATAATATTTCTAGTTCTTTTGTTTTTTATTTTTGTTTGTCTGCTTTTATTAAAAAATCCTCTCACTGAATCGGGCGGCCCGGCTCCCGAGGCAGCCGCTGCCCGGCCACGTCGTCGTCGCCCTCGTCCCCGAGCGGGACTCCGCCCGGGAGTCCCGAGCATCGCCGCCGCCAGCCGGAGTCCGGCCGGTCTCCGCGCCACCGTGCCCCCTCCCGCACGCAAGCCGACCTCGTCCTCCTATAAAGGGCGCCGCCCCGACCCCGTTTCCCCCTCCTCCCCTCGCCGCGCCGCCCCTCCCCGACCACCTCGTCGCCTTCCTCGTAGCCCGGAGCCACCGCCCCGAGTTCGCCGGAGCCGCCGCCCTTCTCGCCGGAGACCGCCGTCATCCGCTCCGCCGCCCGACCATCGGTTTTTTTCCGGTCCGGTAATAAACCACTCCGGTTTCTTTTCGAAAAACCCTTGGTTTTTTTATAAACCGGTTTGTTAGGGTTTAATTATTTAGAGAGCGTCCGTTAGTTTAGGCTCTGGAGCGAACGATTTTCACTGTTGAGCGTTCGGTAACGAACGTTCGCTATTTAGATTTTTCTTTTTATTTTAGTTTTCTGCCAGGGACCCGTATGTAATTAGTTTCTTCACAGTTTAGTCCCTAAATTTTCAAAACCCTGTAACTTTTTACTCGTTAGTCCAAATTCAACGAAACCAACGCTCACGTCTTCGTTATGATACCCTCTATCCAAAAATCCAAGTCAAACTTGTTTTTGAAAGTTTTAAAATTTGAATTCAAACAGATTAGTATTCAAACTTCGTTTGATCATAACTTGAGTTTCGTAACTCCGATTTAGTTGATTCTTTTTGCAAATCGAAGCTCTTGACCTAAACTTTCTGATAAGGCCAAATTCACATAATTTTGGTACTGTTATTTATGTTGCAAGAGTTATTTGCTTGGTTTTGATGTTTTCAATCGCTTTTCTTCGTTCTTCCCAATCTTTTGAGTGATTGCTTATGTGTGGTTACTATTGATTGCTTACGATAGATTGACCGGAGTGTGACGAGTAGAACTATCAAGAGTTTTGAGTGCGAACCATCTTCGTCAACATTGCAGGCAAGTAACACTTTGATCATACCTTCCTCATACCTAGTTTTTATGCATTAGATCTATCCTCAAACACTTGCATGATTAGGATCTAATTAAATTGTGGGTTATGGGAAGTAGTTGAGGTAGTACCTATTACCTGTTTTATTATCAAACCCTTGGGAGTTACTTCTACGTTTGCTTATTATGACATGCTATGCTCGTAGACGTGGATTGGGTTTGAGTGAATATCCATGACAGATGTGAGATTGATAACTAATGGTTTATCTAAGGTGGCAACTTAAACACACATCTGGGTGGATTGAGGCACCTCGCTATTCCAGGATTTGCCTATCAAGGCACCTGGGTAGACAGGATTTGCTTGTATTTCTTCGGACCGCCACCCAGGCTCAAAGGGATCATGAGATTATTCAAACTAGAAACTTCCGTGTGCAGCCACAAGCCATTATGGGCTCTGGCATAGTTGATTAAGTTGTGCGAACTCTTACGGGTAGACTAGCAGATGTAGGGGAAAGTAGGTGTATCGGTCAACCCACAAGTAAGGTGCTAGTGCTTCTAAAAGACTATGTCTCGGCATCCGTTTCTCAAACACCATGTAGTGCGAGAAACCAAACGAAGGTGATCGAGTCTTGTGGGGAAAAGTGCGCAAACCTCTGCAGAGTGTATAAACTAATCATGGTTAGCCTTGTCCCCGGTTATGGACGTCTTGAATATCTAGTTCTTGGATTATCCTGTTGATCTCATCACGTTACTTAATATAATTTGTTTGGCTTTAATGAGTACTTTTAATTGGGATTGAGGATGCTGTCAACCATTCTCAATGTTTAACAACCACCATGATAGTTAATTAAATTTATTCCTTTGCAGTAGGGAAAAATTGGCTTTTCGCAAAACCTTATAACCATAGAGCTTTTCCACCAGCCATATATGCATGCAGTATAGGCTTATTCCTTCATTACTCTCTATGTGTTACATTGCCAAAGATATTCCATGTCTTGACCCGTTTCGGGCTGCAACTTTTCATGTTGCAGACTTTCAGACGACGAGTAAGTGGTACGTTAGGGTTACGATTTCCTATACTCAACTTTGCCGTTGGTGTTGATGGGAATCCACAACCTTGTTGCTTCCGCTATATTTTGGATTGAGGTAATAGTAATTACGTTATTTATACATGTGATTTACCTCTGATATAAATCCTCGAATACTATGTGTGTCAGCATACCGATCCAGAGATGACACATAAGCACAGAGACTTGATCCATTCGGGTCGGGTCGCTACAAGATGGTATCAGAGCACATGTTGGCTGTAGGACGTGACCCTAGAAACTGACAAGCCCATAGGAAAGATTTTTCTCTACAACTTCATTTTCAAAAGGATATTTTACCTCTCTTCTCTTGTGAGCTTATTCAAATATTTCCCTTTTAGTGAGACCATACCCCTTTTCCCCTTTTGACCTCGAAGATTCGACCGATGAGACCACTCCAAGGAGACAAGATAATCGGACAACTAAGACCATTTGGAATGAAGAGGATTTTACCGTGCATTACAATGACGGAAACTACAATGGTGAAGACTCCGAAGACTAGGAGAATTTGAAGGCTTTGAAGAATTTCCGGATTTGTATGACCTAGGAAGGCCACTCTGATAGAGCTTGTCAGACTAAGGAAGTTGTCAATACCCGAGATCAAGGTGTATCGGAGAAAGACCGGAACATGGAGCATTAGAACTCAAAGTTTTGTCAGGAAAACCCTAAGGCAGGAGATATCAACTATTGAATGGTAGCTCATGGAAATGACAAGAGAAGAAAAACGCTATCCATGATGTTATCGCCCGCTTATGCTATTGTCACCATGCGAGTTAAGCATGCATTTCCTCCGAAGGATTGGATGGTAGAAGGCTGATGGAGCATCTGTCAGCAAAAGATGCAGTTTTAAATCTTAGCTGGTGTATCACCAGGATCTGGAGTGTTACATCAGGAAGTTAAGATGGACTTACAAGAAGAAATATTTGACAAGAAGGCAATTGGTGAAGAACTCAGGAACCGGAAGCTGAAGTAACCAAACTGGAGGAACAAAACCTCGAGATACCGGAGATTCATCAGGACTGAAGGATAGTAGGATCATGGTTCATGCCAAGGATGTTGAAACCCAGAAGTTTGGAATGCAACCCCAGAAATATTAAAGGATGTCCTGAGAGATTTCACGTCAACAAAGATGATCTGGCAAAAAGGACAAGCATGATCAGAAGAAACCATCAGAGACATGAACAAGACTTGAAGAGTTTGGCGACGTTGAAGATTTATTGACCATTAGAAGACCAAAACCCCGTTGTACCTATGTTAGATGCGACGTTTGTGAGCTGTCATTTGTTTGTTGTTTTCCGACAGCCACAATAAAATCTGTCTTTTCAAAACTTTTATTTGTATTGTGTGCATCTCTCTCGATCTCTCTTATCCCACCCCAAACCCATGGACCCATTAGAGGATGAATGGAGATGAGCTTGTATTTCCTGGACCGATGAGTCAATTGGAGACAGACCGATGGATTCAGAACATGGAGGATCACCTGGAGAATAACCCTATAGCCAGAAAGGATGACCCAGCATGCTCTGCAGTGTTTTGAAAGGGGTGCTGCTACTTGGTGGAGGATGTACCAAACCATCAATGGATGGCAAGGGTAACCACTTGGAAAGAATTTAAGTGGACTTTGTTAAAGTCTCGGCTTGTGTCTCAGAAGTTGAAGCCTTATGGAAATGATATGGAGAAAGTGCATGCAAGCTTTGTGGAGAAATAGTATACAACCATAAAGAAAACAAGGACGACTACCCTCATAATCGGAGGATTATCAAAGGAGTTAGCCGAGGATTTTCTGGGAACTTCGATTGGAGATTGTTCCCAAAGTTTTTGTTGCAGCAATGGTAGTTCAGTCTGCATTGTTGGGAAAGATCCGTGAAGCATAGAAGGATGACAAAGAGATTGCTGAGGATGAGCAAAGGAAAGGCCAAAGATTTTCGTAAGGATGAGCACGACACCTTATGGTTCGAGGACCGTGTATATGTGCCCAATAATGCAAAGATCAGGAAGTTAATACTTCAGGAGGCTCATGACTCACCATACTCGATTAATACGAAAACACCAAGATGTATTTGGATTTGAAGGAGTGTTTCGTGGACTGGTATGAAGAAGGATATTGCAGTATGTAGTCGTAGGTGATGTATGCGGAGAGAATAAAAGCGTAACATCGAAGCCAGCAGGATTACTACAGCCTATGCCGATATGTAATGGAAGTAGAATAAGAATGGCATGGATTTCATTACCGGATTTCCCAGAACCCGAACGGGATATGATTCTATCTGGGTAGTAGTTGATTCGCTTGACCAAAGTGGCTCGCTTTATCCCAGTGAAAACCACTTATACAAGTGAGTAGTTGGACAAGATATATTTGACAAGAACCGTATATCTGCATGGAGTTCCGAGGACCATCGTAGAGGAACACAGTTTTACCTCAAAGTTTTGGAATCAGCTGCACCAGACTTTGGGTACTAGGCTAGAGTTCAGTACAGCCTTTCATCCGCAGACAGATGGACAGATTGAGAGAGTAAATCAGATTCTGGAGGACATGTTGAGAGCTTGTGCGCAAGATTATGGATCTAGTAGTGATGATAATCTACCTTACGCGGAATTCTCATACAACACCAGTTACCAAGCTAGTTTGAAGATGGCCCCTTTTGAAGCTTTGTATGGGAGAAGGAGCCAGACACCGTTGATGTGGGATGAAGTTGGAGACCGTCAGTTGTTTGGACCAAATGTGATCAAGGAGTCAAGAGAATGTTAAGTTGATTCGAGATAGACTAAAGGTAGCTCGATCCAGTAATAGCTATGCAGACTAAAAAACGCAAGGAGGAAGTCTGAAATTGGAGACAGAGAATGTCTTCGTGTGTCCCCTCTGCGAGGAGTTAAACTATTTGGAGTTAAGGGAAAGTTAGCCCCAAGATTTGTAGGACCATACCAAATTTGGAACGTATGGGAGAATTGGCTAACAAGTTGGAGTCACCTGAAGGACTGTCAGGAGTTCATGATGTGTTTCACGTTTTCCAGTTGAAGAAGTGCCATGCAGAGATGGCCAATATTTCCTTGTAAGGACGCTTGACCCTGGAAAGGATAATGATTTTCCACGAAGTGGATTATGGACTTCATAAGTATAAGTTTTTATCTCGGTATGTGGGACATCCCACGAGGATGAAGATATGAATTACTATTTGGATATAAATGAGGTAGGATGTTGGAAATATGGATCAATGGAAAATTCCATGATGAGTCTGAGTAATCATGTCCTAGTTTGGTGCCAATAGAAGGAAGAAAGACATTACAATTGGATAGATTTTAAGTATGCTAGGAAGATGGAAGTTGAAATTTGGAATAATGATCAGAAGCCCGAGGATAAGTTCAAAGACTACAAGTGATGAGATGGGCCATAACCCACAGGCTCCAGGACCTGCCAAGAAGCAAGCGCATATTTTCTGAAGGAAAAACCCTGGAAGAAGTTAAGATTTTATCAACCGGCGAATTCTATAGGAGTTTACGCAAAACCTGAGAGTTGTTAAGGACCGATAGATGTTTGTTTGGCTTGCAGAATCAATGGATTTTTTTCCGAACTTGGTTCGTCGACAAGAGAAATTCTGCAATGCTTGTGAGGATGACCGAGTGTTAGAATGCGAGATTCGCTAAACCATGTACAAGGTAATGATTTGGGTGCAGGATGGATTGATCACCATACCGACTTACTCTTATTATTCGCTTTGCTATATGGGATGGTAAATCTGAGTGACTTACCTATAGTAGAGAGACGACGATCAAAACCTTGTTTGAACCTTAGAATGGTAAAAGTATTTTCCCTTGTACACGACAGTTGTTGCCAACCGTAGGTTATACGGTGAAGTTCAACCCAGACCCATTTCCTGCAGGACAAGCCATAAATTGTTGACCACCATGAGATATCGATAGTTGTTTAGTATCGGCACCAGACCCGTCACCTAAGAAGACCCAGTCTCGGAATAACCTTACCAAGAGGAAAGGACAAAAGAATTGAGGAAAAGGTTATGTCGTTACAAGAAGAGCCCAGAGAAGGAATTATCCTGAAGATCTGAGAAGACCGACACTGTCATTAATAAGGATGGAGTATATGAGTTTTGGATAGAACCGTAACCATGCTTCTAAGGGTGGTAGCACCTGAGACCCCGGAGATGATCGATGGATTTTGAGAAGACCCCCAAACCCTAACCTATTTCTTGCTAGCCTCTCCGAATCTCGAGGAAGAGATTCATTTTAAGGGTGGTAGTTTGTAACATCCCAAAATTCTAAAATTTGGAATGTTATAAACAGATAGATAGTCTTGATTGATTGTTTCATTGATTGACTGAAAGTGAGTGAATTCGAAACTTTTTGAAAGTTAAATGAGAGGGAATAAAAGGACTTTCCCAAACTTTCATTTTGCTTTTTATGATCTTCAGGAATTCAAGTTCTTTTCATCACAAAACCCTGGAGAGAAGATGACATGACTTCTTCCATTTATTAAAAATGGCAAGGGGTGTTGAAAATATTTGAATTTCATTTGGAAAATATTTCCAATTCTGAAACTTTATGCAACTCAATGATTTTCACGAGAGAAGATAAAATGACTTCTTCAAACATATGAAATATGAGTTGGGAGTTTCAAAGAAATAAATTCAAAGTTTATTTGAATTTATTTTCAATTTGGAGTTATTGAGTTTTATACAAATTATTTTTCTCCAAAAATAAAATATATGGAAAATAGGGTAACATGATTCTCTACATCAGAAAATTGGAGAGAAATTAATTTGAAGTCATTTTAGTATTTTTAAAATGATTTTTGTTGGATTTTATTGGACCAGAAGCACTCTTTGTTTTATTTGAATTTGTGTGTATTTTATTTGAAGTTAAAATAATGTTCATCTTGTAGGAAATCTTTTTCTGAAAATTTTGATATATTATATGCCCATATAATATTTCTAGTTCTTTTGTTTTTTTATTTTTGTTTGTCTGTTTTATTAAAAAAAATCCTCTCACTTGAATGGGCGGCCCGGCTCCCGAGCCGCCCACGTCGCCCGTCGCCGTCGTCCCGGCGGGACTCCGCTCGAGTCCCAGCTGTCGCCCGCCGCCAGCCGAGTCCGGCGGACTCAGCCTCCGTGCCCCCTCCCGCACGCAAGCCAACCTCCTCCTCCTATAAAGGCGCCCGCCCGACCCGTTCTCCTCCCTCGCCGCGCCGCCTCCCGACCACCTCGCCGCCTTCCTCGTCAGCTTGAGCCACCGCCCGAGTTGGGAGCCGCCGCCCTTCTCATGGGAGACCGCCCGTCATGGGATCCGCTCCGCCGACCACGGTTTTTTTTCCGGTCCGGTAATAAACCACTCCGGTTTCTTTTCGAAAAACCCTTGGTTTTTTTATAAACCGGTTTGTTATGGTTTAATTATTTAGAGAGAGTCCGTTAGTTTAGGCTCTGGAGCGAACGATTTTCACTGTTGAGCGTTCGGTAACGAACGTTCGCTATTTAGATTTTTCTTTTTCTTTTAGTTTTCTGCGAGGGACCCGTATGTAATTAGTTTCTTCATAGTTTAGTCCCTAAATTTTCAAAACCCTGTAACTTTTTACTCGTTAGTCCAAATTCAACGAAACCAACGCTCACGTCTTCGTTATGATCCCCTCTATCCAGTAATCCAACTGAAACTTTTTTTGAAAGTTTTAAAATTTGAATTCAAACAGATTAGTATTCAAACTTCGTTTGATCATAACTTGAGTTTCGTAACTCCGATTTAGTTGATTCTTTTTGCAAATCGAAGCTCTTGACCTAAACTTTCTGATAAGGCCAAATTCACATAATTTTGGTACTGTTAGAAGTTGTTTTATGTTGCAAGAGTTATTTGCTTGGTTTTGATGTTTTCCGAATCGTTTTCTTCGTTCTTCCCAATCTTTTGAGTGATTGCTTATGTGTGGTTACTATTGATTGCTTACAATAGATTGACCGGAGTGTGACGAGTAGAACTATCAAGAGTTTTGAGTGCGAACCATCTTCGTCAACATTGCAGGCAAGTAACACTTTGATCATACCTTCCTCATACCCAGTTTTTATGCATTAGATCTATCCTCAAACACTTGCATGATTAGGATCTAATTAAATTGTGGGTTATAGGAAATAGTTGAGGTAGTACCTATTACCTGTTTTATTATCAAACCCTTGGGAGTTACTTCTACGTTTGCTTATTATGACATGCTATGCTCGTAGACGTGGATTGGGTTTGAGTGAATATCCATGACAGATGTGAGATTGATAATTAATGGTTTATCTAAGGTGGCAACTTAAACACACATCTAGGTGGATTGAGGCACCTGGCTATTCCAGGATTTGCCTATCAAGGCACCTGGGTAGACAGGATTTGCCTGTATTTCTTCGGACCGCCACCCAGGCTCAAAGGGATCATGAGATTATTCAAACTAGAACCTTCCATTTGCAGCCACAAGCCATTATGGGCTCTGGCATAGTTGATTAAGTTGTGCGAACTCTTACGGGTAGACTAGCAGATGTAGGGGAAAGTAGGTGTATCGGTCTACCCACAAGTAAGGTGCTAGTGCTTCTGAAAGACTATGTCTCGGCATCCGTTTCTCAAACACCATGTAGTGCGAGAAACCAAACGGAGGCGATCGAGTCTTGTGGGGAAAAGTGTGCAAACCTCTGCAGAGTGTATAAACTAATCATGGTTAGCCGTGTCCCCGGTTATGGATGTCTTGAGTATCTAGTTCTTGGATTATCCTGTTGATCTCATCACGTTACTTAATATAATTTGTTTGGGTTTAATGAGTACTTTTAATTGGGATTGAGGATGCTGTCAACCATTCTCAATGTTTAACAACCACCATGATAGTTAATTAAATTTTTTCCTTTGCAGTAGGGAAAAATTTGCTTTTTGCAAAACCTTATAACCATAGAGCTTTTCCACCAGCCATATATGCATGTAGTATAGGCTTATTCCTTCATTACTCTCTATGTGTTACATTCCCAGCATATTCCATGTGCGGACCCGTTTTCGGGCTGCAACTTTTCATGTTGCGTACTTTTCGCATTTACAGTAAGTGGTACGTTAGGGTTATGGTTTCCTATACTCAACTTTGTCGTTGGTGTTGATGGGAATCTACAACCTTGTTGCTTCCGCTATATTTTGGATTGAGGTAATAGTAATTACGTTATTTATACATGTGATTTACCTCTGATATAAATCCTCGAGTACTGTGTGTGCCAGCATACCGATCCAGGGATGACACATAAGCACAGAGACTTGATCCATTCGGGTCGGGTCGCTACAGTATCATATCACGGGGTTTGGATGCACTGGCGAAGTTTGCACCAACTCTCAATGCGAGAAAGGGCAATGCACGGTACCGAAGAGGCTAGCAATAATGGAAGGGTGAGAGTGCGTATAATCCATGGACTCAACATTAGTCATAAAGAACTCATATACTTATTGCAAAGAATCTACAAGCCATCAAAAACCAAAGTACTACACGCATGCTCCTAGGGGGATAGATTCGTAGGAAAAGACCATCGCTCGTCCCCAACCGCCACTCATAAGGAGGACAATCAAATAACACCTCATGTTTCAAATTTGTCACATAACGTTTACCATATGTGCATGCTACGGGACTTGCAAACTTCAACACAAGCATTTATCAAATTCACAACTACTCAACTAGCACGACTTTGATATTATCACCTCCATATCTCAAAACAATTATCAAGCATCAAACTTTTCTTAGTATTCAGCGCACTCAAAAGAAAGTTTCACAAATCTTGAATACCAAGCATATTATTATTAAGCAATTTACCATGCTATTTAAGACTCTCAAAATAATCTAAGTGAAGCATGAGAGATCAATAGTTTCTATAAAACAAATCCACCATCATGCTCTAAAAGATGTAAGTGAAGCACATAGAACAAAATTATAAAGCTCAAAAATATATAAGTGAAGCACATAGAGCAAAACTACATAGCTCAAAAGATATAAGTGAAGCACATAGAGTATTCTATCAAATTCCAATTCATGTATGGCTCTCTCAAAAGGTGTGTACATCAAGGATGATTGTGGCACACTAACAAACAAAGACACAAATAATACAAGACGCTCCAAGCAAAACACATATCATGTGGTGAATAAAAATATAGCTCCAAGTAAAATTACCGATGGAAGTAGACGAAAGAGGGGATGCCTTCCGGGGCATCCCCAAGCTTTGACTTTTTGGTGTCCTTGGATTATTTTGGGGGTGCCATGGGCATCCCCAAGCTTACGCTCTTTCCACTCCTTGTTCCATAATCCATCAAAATATTTCACCCAAAACTTGAAAACTTCACAACACAAAACTCAATAGAAATCTCGTGAGCTCCGTTAGAGAAAGAAAACAAAAGACCACTTCAAGGTACTGTAATGAACTCATTATTTATTTGTATTGGTGTTAAACCTACTTTATTACAACTTCTCTATGGATTATAAACTATTTTACTAGCCATAGATTCATCAAAATAAGCAAACAACACACGAAAAACAGAATCTGTCAAAAACAGAGCAGTCTGTAGTAATCTGTAACTAACGAAAACTCCTGGAACTCCAAAAACTCTACCAAAATAGGAAGACCTAGAAAAAAAATTATTGATCAGCAGCAATTGGAATAAGTATTTTATCACGTTCTGGTGATTTTTAACAATTCGGGCACTGAGCGCAAAGTTTCTGGAAATTACAGCAAGATCAAATAACTATCATCCAAGAAGATCCTATAGGTCTAACTTGGCACAAACACTAATTAAAACACAAAACCACATCCAAACAGGAGGTAGATGTATTATTTATTCCTAAACATAAACAAAAACAAAAAACTAAAAATAAAATTGGGTTGCCTCCCAACAAGCGCTATCGTTTAACGCCCCTAGCTAGGCATAAAAGCGAGGATACATCTAGGTATTGCCATCTTTGGTAGGCAATCCATAAGTGGCTCTCATGATAGTTTCATATGGAAATTTTATTTTCTTTCTAGGGAAGTGTTCCATGCCCTTTTTTAATGGAAATCTACGGGCACATAATTCCTATTTGCAACAATCTATATCAAGAACGATAAAATCTACGGGCACATAATTCCTATTTGCAACAATAAGAACATCATTAATTCTTCCCATAGGTTTCTTAATAGTGGAATCCGCAAGATGCAAGTTTAGAGAGCAATCATCAAAATCAGGGAAATCTAGCAAATCACACAAAGTTTGGGGATAGTGGAGACACTTGCACCCAAATCACACAAAGCATAAAACTCATGATTTTTAATTTTAATTTTAATAGTTGGTTCCCACTCATCATAGAGTTATCTAGGGATAGAAACTTTCAACTCAAGTTTTTCTTCATACGATTGCATCAAGGCATCAACAATATGTTCGGTAAAGGCTTTATTTTGACTATAAGCATGAGGAGAATTTAGCACGGATTGCAACAAGGAAATACAATCAATTAAAGAGCAAATTTCATAATTAAATTCCTTGAAATCCAATATAGTGGTTTTAGCAACATCTAGTGTTTTATTTCTTTCAATCCCACTTTTATCAACTTCATCATCAAGATCTAAATACTCCGAATTTTTGGAACACCTTCTAGGTAAAGGAAGATCATATTCAGTTTCATCAAGATCCATATTGCAAAACAAAGATTTGATAGGGGACACATCAATAACTTTTAGATCTTCATCTTGATTTTCATAGGAATTGGAAGAACACGCTTTAATAAAGGCATCTTTTGTAGCACGCATCCTAGCGGTTCTTTCCTTGCACTCATCAATGGAAATTCTCATGGCTTTGAGACACTCATTGATATCATGCTTAGGAGGAATGGATCTAAGCTTTAAAGAATCAACCTAAAGAGAAATTCTATCAATGTTCCTAGCCAAATCATCAACTTTAAGAAATTTCTCTTCAAGCAAAGCATTAAAATTCTTTTGTGAATTCATAAACTCTTTAACACTAGTCGCAAATTTGGAGGGCATCTTATTAAAATTTCCATAAGAGTTGTTGTAGGAATTTCCATAATTATTAGAAGGATTACTAGGGTAAGGCTTAGGATGAAAATTCCCTCTATACGCATTGTTACCAAAATTATTCCTACCAACAAAATTCACATCCATAGATTCATTATTATTCTCAATCAAAGTATACAAAGGCATATCATTAGGATCAGAAGAAACACTCTTAGTAGCAAATAATTTCATAAATTCATCCATCTTTCCACTCAAAACATTGATTTCTTCTATCGCATGCACTTTTTTATTTGTGGATCTTTCAGTGTGCCATTGAGAATAATTAACCATAATATTATCTAGGATTAGTAGCATCTCCTAAAGTGATTTCCATAAAAGTGCCTCCCGCGGCCGAATCTAAATGATTTCTAGAAGCAAAATTCAATCCGGCATAAATTTTTTGTATAATCATCCACAAGTTCAAACCATGAGTAGGGCAATTACGTATCGTTAACTTCATTCTCTCCCAAGCTTGTGCAACATGTTCATGATCAAGTTGCTTAAAATTCATAATGTCATTTCTAAGAGAGATGATCTTAGCGGGAGGAAAATACTTAGAGATAAAAGCATCTTTGCACTTGTTCCAAGAATCAATACTATTTTTAGGCAAAGACGAAAACCAAGCTTTAGCACGATCTCTAAGCGAAAAAGGAAATAGCTTGAATTTAACGACATCATTATCGACATCTTTCTTCTTTTGCATATCACATAAATCAATGAAGCTATTCAGATGAGTAGCGGCATCTTCACTAGGAAGGCCGGCGAATTGATCTTTCATAACAAGATTCAACAAGGCAGTATTGATTTCACAAGATTCAAGATTGGCAAGAGGAGCAATCGAGTGCTAAGGAAATCATTATTATTGGTATTGGTGAAGTCACACAACTTGGTAGTATCTTGAGCCATCGCGACAAACAAGCAATCCAACACACGAGCAAACAAAAGGCAAGCGAGAAAAGGCATGTAAAAAGAGACGGAGCCTGGGAAAGAGAGGGAAAATAACACGGCAAGGGTGAAGTGGGGGAGAGGAAAACGGGAGGCAAATGGCAACTAATGTAATGTGAGAGATAGGGATTGTGATGGGTACTTGGTATGTTTACTTTTGTGTAGACTCCCCGGCAACCGCGCCAGAAATTCTACTTGCTACCTCTTGAGCACTGCGTTGGATTTCCCCGAAGAGGAGAGGATGATGCAGCAAAGGAGCGTAAGTATTTCCCTCATTTTTTGAGAACCAAGGTATCAATCCAGTAGGAGGCTACACGCAAGTCCCTCGTACCTACACAAAAACAATAGCTCAACACAACCAACGCGATTAGGGGTTGTCAATCCCTTCACGGTCACTTACGAGAGTGAGATCTGATAGGGATGATAGATAATATTTTTGGTATTTTTGTTATAGAGATGCAAAGTGAAAAGTAAAAGGCAAAGTAAAAAGCAAAGCAATAATAAAGTGATGGAGATTGATATGATGAGAATAGACCCGGGGGCCATATGTTTCACTAGTGCCTTCTCTCAAGAGCATAAGTATTCTACTTGGGTGAACAAATTAATGTTGAGCAATTGATGTAATTGAGCATAGTTATGAGAATATCTAGGTACGATCATGTATATAGGCATCACGTCTGAGACAAGTAGACCGACTCCTGCATCTACTACTATTACTCCACTCATCGACCGCTATCCAGCATGCATCTAGAGTATTAAGTTAAAAACAGAGTAACGCCTTAAGCAAGATGACATGATGTAGCGGGATAGTTTCATGCAATATGATAAAAACCCCATCTTGTTATCCTCGATGGAAACGATACAATACGTGCCTTGTTGCCCCTTCTGTCACTGGGAAAGGACATCGCAAGATCGAACCCAAAGCTAAGCACTTCTCCCATGGCAAGAAAAACCAATCTAGTAGGCCAAACCAAACTGATAATTCGAAGAGACTTGCAAAGATAACCAATCATACATAAAAGAATTCAGAGAAGATTCAAATATTATTCATAGATAGACTTGATCATAAACCCACAATTCATCAGTCTCAACAAATACACCGCAAAAAGAAGATTATATCGAATAGATCTCCACAAGAGAGGGGGAGAACATTCTATTTGAGATCAAAAAGAGAGAAGAAGCCATCTAGCTAATAACTATGGACCCGAAGGTCTGAGGTAAACTACTCACACTTCATTGGAGAGGCTATGATGATGTAGAAGCCCTCCGTGATGACGGCCCTCTCCGTGAACTCCTAACAGGCCCCAAGATGGGATCTCGTGGATCCAGAAAGTTGCGGCGGTGGAATTAGGTTTTTGGCTCCGTATCTGATCGTTTGGGGGTATGTAGGTATATATAGGAGGAAGGAGTACGTCGATGGAGCATCGAGGGGCCCACGAGGCAGGGGACGCGCCCTAGGGGGGCACCCCCCCACCCTCGTGACCGCCTCTTTGACTCCTTGGAGTAGGGTCCAAGTCTCCTGGATCACGTTCGGTGAGAAAATCACGTCCCGAAGGTTTCATTCCGTTTGGACTCCGTTTGATATTCTGTTTCTCCGAAACACTGAAATAGGCAAAAACAACAATTCTGGGCTGGGCCTTCGGTTAATAGGTTAGTCCCAAAAATAATATAGAAGTGGAAAATAAAGCCCAATATAGTCAAAAACAGTAGATAATGTCTATGACTTTGTTCATGTTCATGAGTGTGATGAAATTTTGAAAATATATTTCAAACTTCCCGGTCATATTACGTATCATATTTTGAACATTTTTTCCAAAAATAATTTGAAACCGATTTTTTTCTTTTACTAGTGGCACACCTAGCAAATGGTGGACCACTACTAAATTTGAATTTTTTTTTCCATTCCCCCCCTCTAGATCTTAAAAGCCCCGTATCTTTTATTCAGTTAGGTTTTTGGGGATTCTGAAAATCTTCAACGGGGTACCCCCAGTTGAATTCGGATGTAACTTTTCGAGTAGATGATTTTTCATATAAAAAACTTTTTAATCCGAGTTCGTATGCAAAAGTTATGCCCATTTTACTAAATTCCAGAGAGATTTTGCAAATAAAGTCGAAATTCATATTTGTAAACTTTCCCAACAACTAGACCACATATCACATGGGAAACTTATTTTCTTTTATTTTTTGACATTTCCATCATTTTCTTTTATTTTTTTAAACTGAAAAGGCGGTCCACGGGAGGGGGGGGGGTGCAAAGAAAGTTAGTAATGGCGCACCTTCACAAAATGCGCCATTACTATGTGTTTGACTTGGTCAAACCTTGATCAAAGTTACTAATGGCGCACTTTGTGTAGGTTCGCCATTACTAAGTTTGACATAGTAATGGCGCACCTATGCAAAGTGCGCCATTACTAACTTTGACTAAGGTTTGACCCAGTCATACACATAGTAATGGCGCACTTTGTACAGGTGCGCCATTACTATGTCAACTAGTAATGGCGCACTATCCCCTGGTGCGCCACTGCTAACAAGTTCTTTTTTTTCAAAACTAGTAATGGCGCACCACACATCAGGTGCGCAATTAGTAATATGTCAATAATGGCGTACCTGTATCTGGTGCGCCATTAGTGTCCATATTAGCTATAGCCGTTTTCCTAGTAGTGACTAATTGGCTGTGGGGGACGGAACACTTCTCCCAATTGCCTGGCTTAGTGCTACGTGAGCGAGAGGAGGAGCTACGATGGCCGGCCATGATGGGATGGACTTTTCCGGGCGCGCTCTAAGGGATACTCGCTGTGGGAGGATGGTGTGATCTGGATCTGAGGATCCCCGTCTCTTTAAATAGACGATCTACTTACATGGTTAGGGTGGCAAATGTAAAAATGCACCGACTTCTTGCATTCGCTCGACACGTGGAGATAGCCATTATTAAAGCACAAAAGCTGAGGAGTGCAACATTCATGGGAAGCCAGACACTACTCGTTACGACAGATACTCGGGATCTGGAGAAGAACCCGCCTTGCAATGCCGAAGACAATCTGCGCGCCGGACTCATCGTCGTTGAAGCCTGGTTCAGGGGCTACTGAAGGAGTCCTGGATTATGGGGTCCTCGGACAGCCGGACTATATACTTTGGCCGAACAGTTGGACTATGAAGATATCAGATTGAAGACTTCGTCCTATGTCCGGGTGGGACTCTCCTTTGCGTGGAAGGCAAGCTTGGCAATTCGGATATGTAGATCTCCTCCCTTGTAACCGACTCTGTATAACCCTAGCCCCCTCCGGTGTCTATATAAACCGGAGGGTTTAGTCCATAGGACAACAACAATCATAATCATAGGCTAGCTTCTAGGGTTTAGCCTCTACGATCTCGTGGTAGATCAACTCTTGTAATACTCATATCATCAAGATCAATCAAGCAGGAAGTAGGGTATTACCTCCATCAAGAGGGCCCGAACCTGGGTAAACATTGTTTCCCTCGCCTCCTGTTACCATTAGCCTTAGAAGCACAGTTCGGGACCCCATACCCGAGATCCGCCGGTTTTGACACCGACAGCGCCTGCTCCGTGGCTGTACTTCACTCGAGTACCTTCGTCTTTAGGCGATCAATGGGTTGAGTACCTTCCACATCACCTCCATGACTCTCCCGACTACTTATGTGTGTTGTTGGCGTGGCAGGAAGGCATCACAAAAGGTGGACCACGGTATGGTCATCCAGGACACACCTGTAGAGATTACTTGTATTTGATCAAGAAGGTCCAACAAGAATCAATGTCATTTCTGCACCGAAATTGACAGTGGTGGGCTACTCGTCTAACAAATACTCTGAACTTGTTATTGGATCCACACCCATTCAGGTACAACAACCGCCTTCTACCTCTCCTTCTACAAATTAACATTATTTCTAATTTTGAAGATGTTTGTTTGTCTGTCTGTCAGAAAATGATTCCGACAAGCTTGACCCCGAAACTACACACAGTGAAGGTCTTGGCACTAGAATCTATTGGGCCCGACCTGGAGCAAGTTATTAGTTTCCTGAGATGCTTTCCGTGCCTGGAGAAGCTATATATCGAGGTGATGTTCCTTTCCTATTAAATGTTAACCATAAGGGAGTTCAATTTGTGACACCTTTTTCCAAGTTTACAATGACAATGTACTATGATTTCTGAAGGTTCTTTTGGAGGATTTCAGTACATACATGCCCTGCCATATTAGTTGCTTGATCCATATGGTTACAATCAATAAGCATTTCTCCTTTGGATTCATCTGTACTAGTTTTCTTACAGAACTTTTCATCCACTCCAACCTCTTGTGAAGAAGGCTACATTTTTCTAGAATGTAATCAAATGCCCATGTTAATCATGTCAGATCGAAGATGGCATGTTAGTGCATTTTACAAATACTGCAAACCAAATAGGCCTGCCGTAATGTTCAAAACTGCATGTGGTCACTAACATGTTATCTTCTTTTGAAGATAAGATTAGGCCCAGTGGTGGATAATGTGATACAATATAACAATCACGTCGAATGCCTAGATCTGCATCTCTCAGAAATTACTTTGAAGAACTACCGAGGGACCTTACCGGAGATTATATTCGTCAGGTTCTTTGTTCTCAGAGCAAGCGTGCTGAAGGAAATGAGGTTTGCCCTACATTTATTTCGCAAAAATGAATGGTTTGTTGATCAGCGCCGGTGCCTGCGGCAGAATGGAGCAGGCTCCAAAAATGCTGAATTCATTTTGGAACTTCATATGACAGAGTAATCGGAAGTCATTGTGTCAAGCCCATACATGACTTCTCAGTGTCTGACCCCTTTGCAGAAGTTGTGAGGTTTGCAAACCAGACTTAGAAGCAGTGATATTAGTTTTAACCTATCTGATATCCATGTTCAGCAGATCAGCGCAAGCTTTTGCAGCTGATGAGCTGAATTTCATTTCTAATATCAGTTTGAACCTTGTAATCTTTGAATTTGAACCATATAACTCTGGAATTTGAACATTGTAACATTTCAAGCTTTTGTGGTACAATCGTTGAAATGGAATCGTATGAGACTCGTATATTGCTAGCACTATTTTGACCTTAATATGCAATGGTCTTAGATTTTATTAACCATTCTCGAATCAGTTTACCTTGTCGGTCTCACAGCACACGATCTGTATAACTAACTCGACTGCGACCTTCGACATTATTGCACACTATTGGTTTGTTCCACCGTGTGCACTATAGAGCGCAGAATTAATTATCGCACTCAAGTGTCCACGCCTGGGGTTCAGCGTTGTCAAAGCATGCACTGGATTCTGGAATCCTCCGCTATGAACACCATGACAAGACGTGACGATTACAGGTCGGCCGCCCCCCCATTTATACAGCGGCCATTTAACCTACCCTTATGTCTCTTCAACCTTTCGATGGCGCCCCACCATTGCAGGAAGCACACCCACCACGAGAAATTCTTAGAGGGTATCCTGCGCGGCTCCAATGGCGCTTCGAGCGGCAGCCGACGACGAGTAGCATTTCACCATGCCTGCCGTGGTGGACACACACAGAAGGTTCATGGAACTCTCGGTGGTGTACACCAACGATCCGGTCTGGGTGGAGCACTCCATCCACATCATGGAGCTGTTGCTTGAAGAGGAGAAGTACAAGGTGGTCGGGTTCGACCTCGGGTACACACGCGCTCATGCTGGGTCTCGTCCCAAGGTCGCCGTCGCCCAGATGTGCGAGCGCCACCACGTCCTCGTCTACAACTACTGCCTGGCCACAAGGCCTTGCGAGCGTTTCGCCAGGTTTGTCAACAGCCCCCACTACATGTTCGCTACAGTGGACATCACCAACAATGTAAAGGCGCTCGAGATTTCGGGCATCGCCTGCCAGAATCTTGTCGACATCCAGGGCCAATACAAGATCTGGGGCAACAAGAAGCATGAGAAGGACTCACTGGTTCACCTCACCGAGGCCATCATCGACCCCTACTACAAAGACATGAAGGATTCGTGCAACAAGGACAAGCGTCCCTAGCACTCGGCCTGGATGAAGAAGCTCGACAAAGCTCACGTCGTGTACGCGCCCAAGGAGGCGTACACGAGCTACAACATGTACTGGCGGATCATTGACATGAGGAAGTGCCTCCTTCCCCAAAACGGCCAGGGATCCAGCCAGAAGCAGAGCAATGGCAAGCGTTGTCACAACAATAAGTAAATGATTAGATCCTCGTTTCTCCTACGCTAGTATGCATGTAATTTCTTACTTTGGTGTGTGCAAATGTTATGTGTGTAGTCACTTGTGTAATTGTATTTTAATTTTGTTACGCAATGCTGTCTTTTTAAGTATATATGTTGATGCTCTGTAGACAAAGCGTAGATGGTGTGCGGACAAAGAAAATCACATCACACACGGACTAAACAATGGAACCCGTCGGTGATGTTTTCATCAATCACTCACAATTGTATACCAGCAATCGTTTGCTCACAACACACACGGCTTGTTAACAGTAGTCATCTGTGTTCTTATCGGTCTTCGCATACGTTTTTGATTACAGACCTATTTCCCTCGTATCACACACATCTTGTTCATTTGAACCGTTTCTGTTCTCATGTCTCAACACAAACATTTCATCCGAGTGAACCGCATGCTGTATATCGCACACACCTTGAATCTTGCTGACGTTTCTTTTGTGTTGCCTAATCACAAACAGTTCATCCGAGTGAACCGTATGTTGTACATCGCACACACCTTCATCTGGCTGCCCATTTCTTTTGTTCCTCATCATCGCAAACGGTTAATTGAGCTGAACCGTATGCCCTGCATCACACGCGCAACTAAAATCTGAACCATGTTTGATGCATCCTCCATCGCAAACGTTTTGCATCATTTTTGACGGTTTTCATGCAGCACCGTTTGTGATTATTGCATCACGCACAGTTTCTCGAAGGGTCTCTGATCATAGTGTCGCGTCAGCAGCATCCTGCAATAGTGATTCTATAACCTGTAACAATTCTTTGTGGGATCAATTCATCTTTATCATTAGGAACAACAGTAATACCTCCCGTCTTAGGGACACAATGGATAGGACTTACCCACTGACTATCAGCAACATGATAAATTATACCTGCCTCCAGGAGCTTTAGTAATTCATTTCTTACCACTTCTTTCATCTTAGTATTTAACCGTCGTTGGTGATCGACAACCGGTTTAGTGTCTTTCTCCAATTTTATTTTGTGTTGGCATAGAGTGGGACTAATGCCATTAAGATCATCTAGAGTATATCCAATAGAAGCACGGTGCTTCTTCAGGGTTTTCAATAATTTCTCTTCTTGCTGCTCTGAAATATTATCATTAATAATAACAGGATATATCTTCTTTTCATCAAGATAAGCATATTTAAGAGTATCAGGTAATGGTTTAAGCTCAAACACGGAATCACCCTTGGGTGGAGGAGGATCCCCTAGAATTTCAACAGGCAAGTTGTGTTTCAAAATAGGTCCCTGTTTAAAGAATACTTCATCTATTTCCCTTCTTTCATACATAAACATATCATTGTCATGGTCTAGCAAATATTGTTCTAAAGGATCATTAGGAGGAACGAGAATAGAAGCAAGACCAATAATTTCATCTTTACTAGGTAATTTTTTATCATGGGGTTGTCTACAAAATTTAGCAAAATAAAAATCATGAGACATATCCCCTAAACCAATAGTAACACTATCCTTTTCACAGTCTATCTTAGCATTAACAATATTCAAGAAGGGTCTACCAAATATAATGGGCCAAAAGAGTCATCTTGTGGGGAACCAAGAACAAGAAAATCAGTAGGATATTTAACTTTCCCGCACAAGACTTCAACATCTCTAACAATCCCAACTGGTAAAATAGTATCTCTATTGGCAAGCTTAATTGTAACATCAATATCTTCTATCTCAGTAGGTGCAATATCATGCATAATTTCTTTGTATAAGGAATGAGGTATTGCAGTCGCACTAGCACCCATATCACATAAGCCATGATAACAATGATCTCCTATTTTAACGGAAACAACAGGCATGCCGACAACAAGTCTATGTTTATTTTTTGTATCGGGTCTAGCAATTCTACCAGCTTCATTACAGAAGTAAATAACATGCCCATCAATATTATGAACCAAGAGATCCTTAACCATAGCAATACTAGGTTCAACTTTAATTTGCTTAGAGGGTGTAGATGTTCTAGCATTACTCTTACGAACCACAGTTGAAGCTTTAGCATGATCCTTTATTCTAGCAGGGAAAGGTGGTTTCTCAATATAAGCGGTAGGAACAATAGGATCAACATTATAAGTGATAGTCTTTTCTTCAACTTTAATAGGTTCAACTACTTTTACTTCAATGGGAGAATGATATTTAAACCACTTCTTCTTAGGGAGATCAACATGAGTAGCAAATGATTCACAGAAAGAAGCTACTATCTCAGAGTCAAGTCCATATTTAGTGCTAAATTCACGGAAAACATCGGTATCCATAAAAGATTTAACACAATCAAACTTAGGTGTTATACCTGACTTCTTACCTTCGTCGAGTTCCCAATCTTCAGAGTTGCTTTTAATTCTTTCCAATAAATCCCATTTGAATTCAGTAGTCTTCATCATAAAAGAACAGGTACAAGAAGTATCGAGCATGGAGCGATTATTGAGAGAAAGTCGAGCATAAATTTTTTGAATAATAATTTCTCTTGAGAGCTCATGATTGGGGCATGAATATAACATTGACTTAAGCCTCCCCAAGCTTGAGCGATACTTTCTCCTTCGCGAGGCCAAAAACTATATATATATATATATATATATATATATATATATATATATATATATATATATATATATATATATAATTACGATCACGATGAACCAGCTGCATCTCCACTACTATTAAACAATCGAACAAGAACTTTCTTACACGCACCCCACTATTAGCCCCCACTACACCGCACAACCCAGTCAGAACCACACGATTAGTCCCACAAATTTCAATCTAACGGCCATCATTTATCTAATAGCGGGATGGTGTGTACTTAGCAATTTCTAATGACTGACCGTACTCCACCACCAGAGGAGTATTCCAACAACCAATCCCATGTTTCCTTGCAATCACGCAATCAGATCGCAAACTAAGGAAACACAACCAAATCTGCTCCTCCCGTGTTTCCCTACAATCACGCAATCAAATCGCAAACTAAGGAAACTCAATCAAATCTGCTCCTCGCCTTGACCTCGACGTTTGTCCGCCTTGAGTCACCACCGCACAGATGCTGCCCACCAACACCGCCGCCTCCTCAAGACGATCGCCATCGCCGATTGTCGCCGATTGTTGCCGCCGCAGCATGGAATCCGTCATCAACGAAGTGGCGCCCAGGAACCTGCCCTCGCAAAGATGGCATCCATCCGCGAGATCGCTTGCCTCGACACCCGCATGGCTACGGCCGCCTGCACGTCCCCGAACCAGCCGGACACACGCAGCTGTAATTTCCTCCCTGCACTTCTTCATGTTTGACTTCTTCCTTTGACCTGTTGCGGCATTACTCGGGATTATAATTTTGAGAATAGAGTTCTAAAAATATAAACAGTTGGACAACAGAATGCTATAAGCCTTTCGCTTTTACATCTCTAATTAATGGTTTTCTATGTGGAAATGGTTCATGTTTGACTGTAACAAGAACTAAGAGCTATACATATGTAGAGTTCATTTTGCACAATCAGACCGCCCTATCTCTTTTATCGTGACAAATCAACTATGCCGCCACAGATCAAGAAGGAAATCAGCTAAACTTGCATGCATACCTCTCAGCTCCATCAGATCAGGCCAAAAGCTCTCCTGTGAGGAGTCACCGAGGAGCCTACTAGAACTTGTAGAGTTCACCCTTGTTGAGTACAGAGACCATGGTGAGGATGGAGATTGGTGAACGAGCGATAAGGCACTAGCAGAGAGACCAGTAGAAATAGCATGGCACTATCACATCATCATGTTTTGCAGCATCTTCCGATTCTTCAGGACACTCATCCTACTAGAAACAAATAGTTATCAATATACAGAAGAGAGACACCCCCAAACTGAAAGATTAAACAACAGTGAGAATGAACCAGACCGTAACAAAATCCAATATCCGTTGAAACAGAATTTTTAATCAAATATTTGTAACATAGGCAGATCATGTGTAGTAAAGATTTTTTAATCAAATATCTGTAACATGGCCACATGAAGGAGAAATTGGAAATTTGGAAGTAAATATTTCTATTAGTACCTAAGATGATCCGTTTGTCAAATTCACATCCGTAAGCGTTTGAACCTTGGCTCATATGACACATTCTTGACAACATGCACAAAAGGAACTGATGAACCACAAATATTTTATAACTGAATATCTGCAAACTGCATGATCCAAACCTCCTATTACAAACCCAATAGGTTGAGATTCCATGGAAAGAATATTTGAAGTAGATATAGATGGAAAGAAGATATGATCAAAGAAAAATAAACCATAAAGGGTAATAACCTTCACACCAGCAGCACTGCATAACTATACAACGTCCCTCACTCATGGGCGACAAGGATCTACAACAAATAAAGGACTCCTTACTGAAGGGTGAAAAACTGCATGCAGCCATCAGAAGATACCTATACGACAAAACTGAACTGAAAATGTGCCTAACCAGATTCAGCCATAAAGAGTTCTAAACATAAAATAGCTGCTTAATAAAGATATAATACATGATGAACAAGTGATGCAAGTAAAGATGAAAAACTAGCATGGCTAAGTATTATTATGAGTAGACACCTCCTAATTTATTTATTTTGTTCAATTTCACCATCTCTCAATCCTCCGTAGTGTCTTGTTTATGCAAAACTAGTAAGATGGAAATGGACTATTTTGTCCATGTTTTCTTTTCATTCATGGCGGGGACTTCTAAAATTAGCCAAAAACATGGACAGAAAATGCAGAGGCACGGGCTGACTTGGACGGCCTCGCACCAGATATAGATTGAATTTATTTTCACATGATCGTAAAGCAGGAAACCAAATTGATGGGGGAAATTCCTAAACTGACATGAGGATCCATGGGCGACGCCATTTAATCGAAGGTAGGCTGAGCTGAGCACCGTAGATATATCTCTTATACAGGAACCCCAAGAATAATTGCATCAGACAGGATCGAAGGCCCCTTCCCACCGACTTCGCGAGGATGGCCAGCCCCTCACGCCCTCGCTCTTCAACTTCCTCCGTGGTGCACCAACCTCCGCCGCTCCCGCCTCGCGCTCGCCATGGAGCCGCAGCCGTCGCCGCCTCGCCGAGATCGACCACCACAACCCGCCGCCACGGCCACGGCGGCCCCGCCATCTTTCTCCACGCCTTCGTACTCAAGCTGGGCGCGGGTGATGCGGGATGGCGTGTCTCACCCCGGGTGAGGCCAGGCAGGGCAGGGCGTCGCCGCCGGTGAGTCCCACGCCTCCACATCCGCCTCCGACGGCGCCTAAGGCCGGCTCGCCCGCGAGCACGACTAGCTCGAGCGCCTCCTCGTGCACTTCGGCGACCGGGTTCGACTGGAAGGGGCGGGGAAGAGCAGGGCGTGTGAGTCCTCGCGCTAGAGGTAGGGACGAAGGGGAGGGTGAGGTCGTGAGAGGGAGCTGAAGATTACGGAATGGGGAACGACTGAGAGACAGGGGCAGCAACTCGATGGGCGGTGGGGAGGTAGGTGATGGGTTTGAGACCGTGAGTGAGTGTGGGGTCTGGGCCTTCCATTTTTTTTTATTCCAGCGTGTCATTTTTTTAAGGATTATTAGAGTGTGTCCTATTTAGCTGGAGTCGTGCGATTTTTCTTGTAGATAGGGCAAGGGTTAAAAATAAATGTTCAGTCATGATAATTTAATGTTTTCAATTATTTTTATAAAACTATTTATATAAATTGATAATTATTTTATTTATAATATATTCAAATTCTGTAAATCATGCTCATCCTATGGTCTGTGGATGTTAAATTCATGGAGTACTTTACGGGGGATTTTTCATCCAACACTTCTAAACAGGTATATTCGGTATGTATCTTCATAATTATTATGGTGTATTATTATTTGAAAAGTAACTATGTATACATGTTGCACATGAATTTTTTATAACATTGTTGTATATAATGCATATGTACGAAGACAGTGTACAAAGAAGACGATTTTTGATACATATTTTGATGTATGCAGGAAATGAATCTCTAAACAATGTCCCAGATATGGAACAAAGAATGAAGCATTATAAATGTCATAAATAGATTGACCTTTAAGAGATAACCATCAAAGAATTAATTGTGAGGATGTTGCTTACTTGTTTCTTAAGTGTTTTTACAACTAATTATAATATGTTTATGTGGTCATGAATTTTATGTGAAGATATGTGTTACACTCGCTCACATCATTGCGCATGGGACATATTTAAGTGGCACGGTTAGAAAAAAACTCGCTAAAAGAATAACTAACAAAATTCAAAGATGTTTCTATTGTGGATTATAAAACGTGCGTTGCACGTGCACGCTTACTAGTAGGATAAAACTTCTGATGAAATTCCAATTTCAATCGGTTGTAGTTCCATGATCCAATATCATCACATGGCCTAAACCATGTCAATGCCTTTCCCTTCAAAGATAAAGGGAAGACCTTCTTCTTGATAACGTCCTCGGGCATACCTGCAAGCTTAAATAATCCACAAACTTCATCCACATAGATTAGGTGCATATTGGGATGTAATTTTCCATCTCCTATAAAAGGATTAGCTAGCAGTTTCTCTATCATACCCGAAGGAATTTCAAAGTAAACATTTTTAGTGGGTTCAGTCGGTTGAGGAGCAACTCTTTGCTCTACTGGTCGGGGTGAACATACCCCGAACAAGCCCCTCAAAGGATTACTTTCCATAGTAACAAGTGACAATAAATTTCAGCACACTATATAAATTTTTCCTTACCAAAGGCGCTTCACTCCCCGGCGACGGCGCCAGAAAAGAGTCGTGATGACCCACAAGTATAGGGCATCTATCATAGTCCTTTCTATGAGAAAGAGTGTCGAACCCAACGAGGAGCAGAAGGAAATGACAAGCGGTTTTCAGTAAGGTATTCTCTGCAAGCACTGAAATTATCTGTAACGGATAGTTTTGTGATAAGCTAATTCGTAACGGGCAACAAGTAATAAAAGTAAACAATGCAACAAGGTGGCCCAATCCTTTTTGTAGCAAAGGACAAGCCTGGAAAAACTCTTATATAAAGGAAAACACTCCCGAGGACACATGGGAATTATCGTCAAGCTAGTTTTCATCACGCTCATATGATTCGCGTTCGTTACTTTGATAATTTGATATGTGGGTGGACCGGTGCTTGGTGGTTGCCCTTCCTTGGACAAGCATCCCACTTATGATTAACCCCTCTCGCAAGCATCCGCAACTACGAAAGAAGAATTAAGTTAAACCTAACCATAGCATGAAACATATGGATCCAAATCAGCCCCTTACGAAGCAACGCATAAACTAGGGTTTAAGCTCTTGTCACTCTAGCAACCCATCATATACTTATTACTTCCCAAGGCCTTCCCCTAGGCCCAAACAATGGTGAAGTGTCATGTAGTCGACATTTACATAACACCACTAGACGAAAGACAACATACATCTCATCAAAATATCGAACGAATAGCAAATTCACATGACTAGTTATAGCAAGACTTCTCCCATGTCCTCAGGAACAAACATAACTACTCACAGATCATATTCATGTTCATAATGAGAGGGGTATTAATATGCATAAAGGATCTGAACATATGATCTTCCACCAAATAAACCAACTAGCATGAACTACAAGGAGTAATCAACACTACTAGCAACCCACAGGTACCAATCTGAGGTTTTGAGACAAAGATTGGATACAAGAGATGAACTAGGCTTTGAGATGAGATGGTGCTAGTGAAGATGTTGATGGAGATTGATCCCCTTTCGATGAGAGGATCGATGGTGATGACGATGGTGATGATTTCCCCCTCCTAGATGGATGTTTCCCCGGTAGAACAGCTCCGCCAGAGCCCTAGATTGGTTTCGCCTCGAGATGGCGGCGCTTCGTCCCGAAAGCTTCCTTCTGATTTTTTCCAGCGCAAAAGACTTCATATAGCAAAAGATGGGCACTGGAGGCCTGCCAGGGGGCCCACGAGGAAGGGGGGCGCGCCCCCACCCTCGTGGACAGGGTGTGGCCCCCCTCTGGTGCTTTCTTCGCCCAATATTTTTATATATTCCAAAACTGACTTTCGTGGAGTTTCAGGACTTTTGGAGTTGTGTAGAATAGGTCTCTAATATTTGCTCCTTTTCCATTAAAATTCCAGCTGACATTCTCCCCCTTGTGTAAACCTTGTAAAATAAGAGAAAATAGGCATAAGTATTGTGACAAAATGTGTAATAACAGCCCATAATGCAAAAAATATCAATATAAAAGCATGCTGTAAAATGGACGTATCAGGACCCACCGGAAGGGCCTCTGTATTTCGCAAAAAAAATATTCCCCCCGCTGACAGGTCGGACCCACCAGCTATATCTCCGCGCGCAAGGAAGTGCCTCCTTATTACGCACAAAAAATGAATACCCCCTGCTAGCTAGGACCCAAAATAGTGGGAGGCTGACTTGTGGGCCTACTAAGTTGACGGGGATGGAGGGCTTTGTCAACTTAGTCAGTATGAACGATTCTAGCTCCAGTGAGCGTACGATGTCCATCCAACGGCCGTCGTGCTTCTTCAACCTCTGGTCTTCTTGCTCCAGCCGCCCAAAGCAGCTCCGGTCGTGATGCGTGCTCCTGCCTCCCGTGGCCGGTTGTGATGTCGTGGAGGCCTCACCGCCCCATGCTACTCCCTCTACTCACCCACACCCCCTGTTATTCAGCGGTGACGATAGCCTCACACTGCATCCAAACCAGTGAACCCTCGTACTCCTCTCCGCGTGGTCATCCACTGCCTCATCTTCCCCGGCTCCGCGCCGTCCCCTTCCTAGGCCTCGCTGTCGTCCACCGCCCTGATGCTCTCGGTGCGGCGTGGTCAACGTGGTCAAGGAACGACTTCCATCGGAAGAGTACTCTACGTGGAGAGGCTGACAGCTAGGTCCACGGCTGCGGCAAGGAAGTGCCTCCTTATTACACGCAAAATAATGATTCCTCCACTGACAGCAGGGACCCACCGGACGGGCCACCGTATTTCATGAAAAAACGTTTCTCCCCTGACTACTGGGACCCACCAGCTACATCTTCGCACGCAAGGAAGTGCGTCCATATTACGGGCAAAAAATGATTCACCCCCCTGACTGCTGGGACCCACCAGCTACATCTTCGCACGCAAGGAAGTGCCTGACAGTCGGGACCCACCTGGTCGAAGCGTACATAGCGTTGTCATTCTGGTCGCGAACGTGTACATACATACGATCGGTCTGTCTGCAGGCTGCAGCGATGAACTATGGTCCTGTAAGGAAGGGCACGTGTCGTAGTAGAGGCGCACACGTGTCGTAGTAGAGGCGCGCATGTAGCATGTACACGTACGTACAACGGCCAGGATGCAAGAAAGTAAATACGACCACGTACGTACATACAGGAGGGGTCTCGAACGCCTACTCGCGCATACGTATGGCCAAGGCTCGTGTACATGGCTGGGTCGGAACGGAGAAACTGCGTCATTGCCGTGTTCATGGGGAGGCAACGGAATGCATCGTGTTCATCTGGAGGCAACGGAATGCATGCCATTCATCGGGAGCCAACCGGCTTGGACGGAACAACCGATGGAAACGAGGCCTGGCATACCACGGAACGGAGGAAACGGCCTTGTGTTCGACCGGCCATAGTCGAAACGGGATCATGCTCATCGGGAGGGGTCTGGCGTACCGCAAAACGAAGGAAACAGACTTCTCTTGGACCTCCTATGGTCGAAATGGGGTCTTGTTGATCGGGAGGGGTGTGGCGTACTGCAAAATGGAGGAAACGAACTTGTGTTGGAGCGCTACGATCGAAACGGGGGTCCTGTTCATCGGGAGGGGTGTGGCGTACCGCAAAACGGGACTCCATGGGATACTGTTCATCTCCACCGTCGACTGCCTCCACGGGCTACTGTTCATCCATCATCGACCTCCTCCAGCCTCCACCTGCGACTGTTCATCCACGGGCTCCTGTTCATCCAGCCTCCACTGCGCGTGCTCCTCCACCGGCTACTGTTCAACCAGCCCTCTCCATGGGGTCTTGTTCAACCACCCCTCCACGGTCTACTGTTCATCCAACCCTCTACCGTCTACTATTCAACTAGCCCTCCACGGGGTCCTATTCATCCAGCCCTCCACGTGGTCCTGTTCATCCATCCCTCCACCGGCTTGATCGATCGGGGTCCTGTTCATCCAGCGGCAACGGCCTCTACTACCATGGGTTCATGTTCATCCAACCCCCATCGGGAACTGTTCATCCAAACCTCCAACAATGCTCACTTTTCATCAAGAGGCAGCAGGTTCGATCGGCTTCAGTTAGCAGCAGTAGCAAAGGAACCGCTCGATCGGGTTCAGTTAACAGCCAATGATCAATCGCTCAGGTTCAGTAACGCATAGCCTATAGTGCAATCGCTCGAGTTCAGTAACGCATAGCCTATAGTGCAATCGCTCGAGTTCAGTACGCGAATGCCTCGCTCGGGTTCAGTTAGAGCCCAACGCCTTGCACCGACGCGCGTATGTGTATGAGAGAAACGCGCATCGCTCGGCCCCCGACCACCCACCGTAACCGGGAACTCCCCGATATTTTCCTCGCCCTCGCTTCTATCATGGTTTTTTCCGTCATGCCCGGCCCAAAGAATGTCATGCAGCTGCATCTCCGGCACGCCTAGGACGAAAAGCCCATTTTCTGTCATGATTTTTTGTCATAGAAGTAGGAACCCACCACATCTATGATGATACCGGGTTTTGTCACAATTATCGTCATAGACGTGTCATAAGTATGTCAGAAAAAAATTCGTTCGGCCCAAAATGTTACGGATGTGTCTTTTTTTTGTAGTGAAGGGTTCTTACTGTGTTACAAGGTGTGAAGTTCAGTCAGACTCAATGCCCGACCACTGCAGAAGATAGAGAGAAAATGAAAGTCATTCCCTATGCCTCAGCCATAGGTTCTATCATGTATGCAATGCGTGTACTGCACTGATGTGTGCCTTGCTATAAGTTTAGCAGGGAGGTACCAAAGTAATCTAGGAGTGGATCACTGGACAACGGTCAAGAACATCATGAAATACCTGAAAAGGACTAAGAATATGTTTCTTGTTTATGGAGGTGAGAAAGATCTTGTCGTAAATGATTACGTCCGTGCTAGTTTTGACACTGATCCGGATGACTCTAAGTCACAAACTGGATACATATTTATATTGAATGGTGGAGCTGTCAGTTGGTGCAGTTCCAAGCAGAGCGTCGTGGCAGGATCTATGTGTGAAGCAGAGTACATAGATGCTTCGGAAGCAGCGAATGAAGGAGTCTGGATGAAGGAGTTCATATCCGATCTAGGTGTAATACCTAGTGCATCGGGTCCAATGAAAATCTTTTGTGACAATACTGGAGCAATTGCCTTAGCAAAGGAATCTAGATTTCACAAGAGAACCAAACACATCAAGAGACGCTTCAACTCCACCCGCGATCAAGTCAAGGAGGGAGAGATAGAGATTTGCAAAATACATACGGATCTGAGTGTTGCAGACCCGTTGATTAAGCCTCTTCCACGAGCAAAACATGATCAACACCAAGACTCCATGGGTGTTAGAATCATTACAATGTAATCTAGATCATTGACTCTAGTGCAAGTGGGAGACTGAAGGAAATATGCCCTAGAGGCAATAATAAAGTTGTTATTTGTATTTCCTTATATCATGAAAATGTTTATTATTCATGCTAGAATTGTATTGACCGAAAACTTGATACATGTGTGAATACATAGACAAAACAAAGTGTTCCTAGTATGCCTCTACTTGACTAGCCCTTTGATCAAAGATGGTTATGTTTCCTGACAATAGACATGTGTTGTCATTTGATGAACGGGATCAAATCATTAGGAGAATGATGTGATGGACAAGACCCATATCTTTGCTTAGCGTAATGATCGCTAAGTTTTATTGTTATTGCTTTCTTCATAAGTTATACATATTCCTCTGACTATGAGATTATGCAACTCCCAAATACCGGAGGATCACTTTGTGTGCTATCAAATGTCACAACGTAACTGGGTGATTATAAAGATGCTCTACAGGTGTCTCCAAAGGTGTTTTTTGGGTTGGCATATATCAAGAATAGGATTTTTCACTCCGTGTATCGGAGAGGTACCTTTAAGCCCTCTCGGTAATGCACATCACTATAAGCCTTGCAAGCAATGTGACTAATGAGTTAGTTAGAGGATGATGCATTACGGAACGAGTAAAGAGACTTGCCGATAACGAGATTGAACTAGTTATGAGGATACCGACGATCGAATCTCGAGCAAGTAACATATCGATGACAAAGGGAATGCCGTATGTTGTTATTACGGTTTGACCAATAAAGATCTTCGTAGAATATGTAGGAACCGATATGAGCATCTAGGTTCCACTGTTGGTTATTGAACGGAGATGTGTCTCGGTCATGTCTACATAGTCCTCGAACCCGTAGGGTCCGCACGCTTAACGTTCGATGACGATTTGTATTATGAGTTATGTGTTTTGGTGACCGAAGATTGTTCGCAGTCCCGGATAAGATCATGGACATGATGAGGAGTCTCGAAATAATTGAGAGGTAAAGATTGATATATTGGAGAAGGGGGAGAGGGGTGCGGCCCCCTTTCCTCTTTCCCTCTCCCTCTCCCTCTCCTTCCCTTTTCCTCATCCGAAAGAAAGGAAAAAGGGGGGGTGACTAGGATTGGGGGTCCTAGTTGGTTCCCCCCCCCCCCAATGGCGCGCCCCTTGGCTGGCCTCCTCCCTCTCCTCCTTTATATACGAGGGCAGGGGGCACCACAAAGCTCAACAGTTATTCTCTTAGCCGTGTGTCGTGCCCCCTTCCACAGTTTAGTCCTCCGGTCATAGCGTCATAGTGCTTAGACGAAGCCTTGCGCGGATCACATGACCATCACTGACACCATGCCGTCATGCTGACGAGACTCTCCCTAGACCCTCTGTTGGATCAAGAGTTCGAGGGACGTCATCGAGATGAACGTGTGCTGAACTCGGAGGTGCCGTATGTTCGGTACTTGATCGGTTGGATCGCGAAGACGTTCGACTACATCAACCGCGTTAACCTAACACTTCCGCTTTTGGTCTACGAGGGTACGTGGACACACTCCCCCCTTCTCGTTGCTATGTATCTCCTAGATAGATCTTGAGTGATCGTAGGAATTTTTTTGAAATTGCATGCTACGTTCCCCAACAGAGGATGTGAACCCGACGATAGTAGTCGGGATCCTTCCCTCAAGAACATCGATCTACACTAGTGCTTGTAATGTTGGTGTATATGGTGGACACTCCCTCACTAGTACTTCGACCGTCGGTCATGGTCGCATCCCCTTCTTCTCCAAGTGCATTATCAAGGTCTATCACAAGGAGAAGAAGAGGAAGCAACCCCCACGACAATAGTCGGGATCCTTCCCTCAAGAACATCAATATATCACATTGGGATCCCCATCAGATTGAAAGTCAACCCTAAGCATTGAAGGCACGCCTTCAATGACTTGAGACCATTTCCATAGTACTAGGTCCCCGTCCTAAGCATTGAAGGCATGCCTTCAACGACTTGAGACCATTTCAACATAAACCATAACCCTTTCCATATATATATATATATATATATATATATATATATATATATATATATATCATGAGTACTACAGCAAAATTAAATGACTACATTGAATACTACGACATAATTATGAAGTACACCAATCAACCTTACATATATCCATAGTACTATGATAGACCACCATTACTAGGACATATATACTACTCTAATAGATCAACATCATCTGGGTCTGTGTCAAGCTAGTCCCCGTCCTCGGAGACAAGTCCATCCACCTTTGGACGTCCGTCGGAGGGGCCTCCCTCACCGTCAATGCGGGTAGCCGGTGATATGTCCATTTTGCATCATGATTTCCTACTGTTATTAATAGTGTTTTTAATCAATATAACACTTTGTGGAGCAATTCTAATGCCTTTTCTCTCTTAATGTGCAAGATTTACATGAAGAGGGAGATTGCCTACAACTCGAATTCTGGACCTGAAAAAGCTATTGTAGAGATACCTATTCTGCACATCTCCAAAATGAACTGAAATTTTACGAAGATTTTTTTGGAATAAATAAAAAATATTGCAGCAAAGAAGTACCATAGGGGGCCACCCAAGTGCCCACAAGACACCAGGGCGTCCCCCCAGACGCACTCTGGTGGCTTGTGGGGCCCCTGGCCAGCCTCTGGTCCCATCTTCTCGTATATAAGCCCATTTGCCCTAGGAAAAATAAGGAGAGGACTTTCGGGACAGAGCGCTGCCGTCTTGAGGCGGAACTTGGGAAGGAGCACTTTTGCTCTCCGACGGAGCGATTCCGTTGGGGATACTTACCTCCGGGAGGGGGAGATCGAAGCCATGATCATCACCAACAACCCTCTCATCATCGGAGGATCAATCTTCATCAACATCTTCACCAGCACCATCTCATCTCAAACCCTAGTTGATCTCTTGTATTCAATCTTTGTATCAAAAGCTCGGATTGGTACCTGGGGTTGCTAGTAGTATTGATTACATCTTATAGTTGATGTTAGTTGATTTATTTGGTGGGAAATCATATGTTCAGATCTATTATGCTATTCAGTACCCCTCTGATCTTGGATATGATGAACATGATGTCTGAGTAGTTACTTTTGTTCTTGAGGACATGGGAGAATTCCTGTCATAAGTAACCATGTGAATTTGGTATTCGTTCGATATTTTGATGATACGTATGTTGTTGATTCCCTTAGTGGTGTTCTGTGAACGTCGACTACATGAAACTTAACCATCTTTAGGCCTAACAGAATGCATTATGGAGTAGTAATTAAATGATGGGTTGCTAGAGTGACAGAAGCTTAAACCGTAGTTTATGCGCTATTCCGCAAGGGGCTGATTTGGATCCATATGTTTAATTTTATGGTTAGATTTATCTTAGTTGTACTTTCATAGTTGCGGATGCTTGCGAGAGAAGTTGATCATAAGTGGGAGGCTTGTTCAAGTAAGAGCAACACCCAAGCACCGGTCCATCCACATATCAAATTATCAAAGTAGCGAACGCGAATCAAACAAACATGACGAAAGTGACTAGATGAAATTATCGTGTGTCCTCAAGAACGCTTAGCTTATTATATTAGATCAGTCTGGCATGTCCTTTGCTACAAAATGGATTGGGCTGCCTTGCTGCACCTTAGTTACTATTGCTACTTGTCACTTCTCAAACATTATCTTGCTATCAAACTAGTCGTTACTGATAATTTCAGTGCTTGCAGATAACACCTTGCTGAAAACGCTTGTCATTTCCTTCTGCTCCTCGTTGGGTTCGACACTCTTACTTATCGAAAGGACTACGATAGATCACCTATACTTGTGGGTCATCTAGGCTCTTTTATGGTGCTGTTTTTTTTTGACTATATACTGCAAGGCAACAACCTCACAACCCTTTATTCAATCAATAAAAGCAGAAGGTTCTCTGTACAACTAAGGGGAAAAGGAAAGGAAATACAAAACTTACAAAGTGAGCTACCATACTTACCAAGAGAGCTAGGGGAGGGAAGCTATCCAAGCTAACAGACTGTCCCTATATTTACATTTGATTCCGTGTGCTAATAATGAAAGGTCATGCACAAAATTCCTCCTCCAAGCTCTAAAACTAGGAGTCTCATTTCTAAAAATCTTGCCATTCCTCTGCGTCCAAATGTTCCATGCTGCAATAAAAACCACTTCAGAATAGAGAGGCCTATTGAAATCCTTCCTAGAATCTGAGGCCATCATGAAAGTAGACTGGTTGGGCGAGGCCGGCCAAGAAATCCCAAGATAATTCCATACTCTTTGTCTAAAATTGCAAGAGAAAAAGAGGTGGACTCTATCTTCATGGAAGGAAGACTGGCAAAGAACACAAGTATCATCCTGGATATTCAAATGCCTCCTCTACATCATGTCCCGTGTGTTAAGGCGGTCCATTAATAAAAGCCATCCAAAAACCTTGATTTTGAGGGTACAGGAGCATTTCGAGATGTACTTGAAGATTGGGTCAATCCCCAAATGAGAGAAGGTGAACTCATAGTAGAGCTTAGATTGATACTCCCTAGATTTAGATGGCCATTTCCAAACATCCTTCTCATCTGGATGCAAGCTAATGGGTTGCAACAAAGTCTGAAGCTGAGATAGTTCCAGATATGCCTCCGAAGAAAATGGTAGATGAAAACCTTGAACAGCTGACTGGTAAGAAAAAAAGTCCTTGACTGTTATCATATCATCAATGGAAAATGAATGAAGTCTAGGGAATCGATCCTTAAGAGCAATCATTCTGTTGTCAATTTGCCAGCGATCAAGCCAGAAAACCACAGTGTCCCCTGCATGCACTTGTGTTGTGGCAAGCAAACAAAACTTGTCATACAACTTGAGCACATCACACCACAAAAAAGAGCCACAAAGCTGAGTAACTTGTGGTGCTGACGAATGATAATAGGAGTCCCAAATAAGATTAACCCATGGAACATCTTTCTTATTGAAGAACTTGAACAGATGCTTGATCAGAAGAGCTTCATTTTGCACGCCCAAATGAGTGACTCCCAGCCCGCCATACTTCTTTGGCCTACAAACCAATTCCCATGCAGCTAGGGTCTGTCTAGGAGTTTCAGTATTCCCTCTCCAAAGACACTGCCTTTCAATCCTTTCAATCTGCTTGAGGATACCTTGCGGTATAGACAAGGAGCAGAGAAAGTAAATGGGCATGGACGTGAGGGCTGACTGCATGAGTTGAAGCCTACTGCCTTGATTGAGGAGACAAGAAGTTGTAGATAACCTTATCACAATGCGATCAACAAGAGGCAACAGATCATAAATGGTCGGCCTAGAGGTGCCCATGGGTAAACCAAGATACGTGAAGGGCATTGAGCCAACAGAGCATCCAAGTAAAGCAGCAATACAAATTCCTTCTTCCTCAGACATGTTCATTTGTATGAGGGAGGATTTATTGAAGTTGACCCGCAAACCCGTGGACTCAGCAAAATTGTGTAACATATCCTTGAGAGCAATCAATTGGCTGTCAACAGCAGGCAAAACTATCAGTGTGTCATCCGCATACTGAACAATGGGATAGTGATTAGACCTAGTTGGGATTGGCAAGCTGAGGATATTACAGCTACACATGTCATTCACCACAGATTGCAGAAGATCCACCACAATGACAAAGAGAAGAGGCGATAAAGGATCACCTTGACGAACTCCACATTTGCATTGAAAATGTTGTCCAGGGACTCCATTTAACAGGACCGCAGAAGATGAAAGAAGGTTACTGACCCAACCATTCCAACGATCATAAAAGCCCTTACACTGAAGGATTCTAAGAATGGCATCATGTTCAATAGTGTCAAACGCTTTAGTGAAATCCAGCTTCAATAAAACAATGGGCCTCTTTGACACTTTGCATTGGTGTATGTATTCAAAACACCACGCAAGGCAGTCCTGGATAGAACGACACTTGAGGAAGCCATATTGGTTTCGGTGGATGCATTGGAGGATTACTTCCTGCAATCGATTCGCCAAAAGCTTGGTTAAGAACTTAAGGCATGTATAGGTTAATGAGATTGGCTGGAATTCACCAACAAACTCAGGGTTTAACTTCTTAGGTATCAGGGTAATGAGAGAGGTGTTAAGACACTCCAAGCTGCATTTTCCCTCATAAAATTCCGCAACCAACTTCATAAAATCTGCCTCGAGAACACTCCAACATCTCTTCATAAAGAGGCCTGTAAATCCATCCGGGCCAGGGGCACGATCTGACGGCAAATGCTTAATTACATCCTCCACTTAATCATCAGTGAATGGTCTGGATAAAGCCTCGAGTCCATCAACTCTAGTCAGGAGGCTATTAAGATCAAAATTCATGCGAATACCCTTGGCTTAGCCCATGCGCTGCTTGAAATCAGACCAAAACATGGAAGCTAACTAATGGTGATCAGTCACCACATCACCTGCAGCATTTTTAATGGAGGCGATGGTATTTCTTCGGTATCGTTCTGTAGCCATGGCGTGGAAAAATTTGGTGTTTCCTCGCCCACTTTGATGAATCTGATGGTACAGCGCTGCTTCCAATAGATAAATTGCAAATGAAGGATAACTTCAAGATGGAGTTTTAACAATTTTTCAAAAATTTATCTCTGGCCAAGTGAGCGCGCGAAGTTCCTCCAAACCATCAAGGTGCAGAATCACCTTGCTGCAATCAGCAATTAGGGCATTAACCTTCGAAAGGATTACATGCCACCTCTTGAGAGCATAACGCAGGGCTTTAAACTTGGCCAAAATTGTACCAGCAGCAGAAGACCTCCGAACAGGCATGTTCCAAACTTCAAAAACACATTCAGCAAAACCTGGGAGATTTACCCAGTAGTTTTCAAAACGGAAGACTTTGGCTTTCAGAATAGAAGTGGTAACAGAAACCACACAGGGTACATGATCCGATGATGTCCGTCCAAGGGGCATGACCATAGTATTAGGGTGATCCGAAGTCCAAGATACCATGGTGAAGAACCAATCAATCTGCTCAAGAAGAGGATTTGTTTGCATATTGAACTAGGTAAACTGTCTTCCTTTTATTGGTAATTCCACCAATCCTAGGTGACCAATAATTTCGTTGAAGAGAAATATATCATTAACGTTACCCCTTGGTAGATTACAGTTTTCCAAAGAACGCATTAAGTTTAAATCACCAAGAAGTAGCCATTTCTCATCAACTTGTATGTTCAGGTTATATAACCACTGAGCAAATTCATCGTGAGCAGGATTCTGACAAGGAACATAAACTGACACCAAAGTCCAAACTTCAGAAGTGTGTGCGGATGTAAATTCCACAATGATGCCATAGGAATGAGCTTCAATTAATTTCCTAGAGAAGAAAGCCGAATTCCAAATAACCAGGACCACCAGATGCACTAGACGGTGGCATATACACAAAATTATCAAAGCGTCGAGGACAAAATTTCCTAAGAAAATGCTGATCGATATGCATGCATTTAGTTTCTTGCAAACAGACGATAGAGCACCCACTTTCATCTATCTTTTGTTTAACTGCAAGTTGCCGCGCTTCAGAGTCAAGACCACACACATTCCAACACAATATCTTCCAGTCTCTAAAGATTGTCTGATTCATTACAAACTAAAGAGGATAAAAGCAAAAGTAGGTCACGCAATGACCTACAACATCCACCAAACAGCATCCTAAAGTTCAACAGAGGATAACAAAAGCAAAGATAAGTGGCGATTAAACAGGTTCGCCAGCGACCCATGTTGTGGCAGACTTCACTCATCATCAGAACTCTTGGTAGGGTTGGCTTCAGAAGGATCAGCTACAAGCTTCTCCGCCGTGATCTTCTCAGGGGCAATACGCAGGCGTGCGCCAATGCGTTGAAGATCAGAAATTGCAGTTGGAGGAGGCACAACTGGCTCATCAGGAGAGGGTGCAGTCTGGGCAGGCCGGGCACTGGTTTTATGCTTCTTAGTGCGCTTGATAGACTGTGGGCTGATTGATCTTGGGGGCACCTGACGTAATCCATCACGCAAGGCGCTAAGCCGGGCACTGCGACGGACTTGGGAATCCAGAAGAACCGGCCTAACAGAGGCAGATTTATGAGTTCTCTTGTTGCTGATAACAGGCATAGCGGAGAACTGAAACTTCTCTGAAACAGGTTCAGATAGTTCAAAGGGCTCATCAAAGCAGAGTGCGCGAGCAACTGGACGCTTGACAGGTGAAAGCTGACAGACAACCTCAGAAGCAGATGAAGGAGGCAACAAACTGAAATCCAGACTTCCAATAGAGAGGCTATGACTCCAAGATTGCTTGATGAAGTTAAACAGAGGCATCTGCAACGGCCGCGGGATGACTGCCGAATCAAATTGCTGCATGAACTTACAGAAGGTACGAGTCCACTGCATCTGTGGTGGCAGAACTGGGCCAAAAACAGTTAGAACCTGACCAATATGTAGAACCTGCTGAGCTAGAAGTTGAGCTTCATGAGGTCGAAGGCGCACAATATCAGCGTTGTGCATAGCAGCAGGGGCATTGTCATTATTGACCGAATCATCAGAAACTTGCAGCACCATCAACTCTTGAGACTGAACAGGTTCGACAGGTTCCTCAGATGCTGCAGCATTGTCAGGGATGGCATCATGCTGCACATTGTCATTGCCAACAGCAGGAGGAGGCACATCATTCCATCCTAACTCAGGAAACTCCGACATTACCCAGGTGTGGTTGTTGAAGTGCATCTGGCCAGGAAGGGGATGTGGATTCCCATCGAAAGGCATTGGGTCTTCATCTGCAGGCAACACATCCGCAAAATCCGTAGACAGAACATAAACTGGAGCAGACCAAGAAACCCTAGTGCCACCAAAATCTCCGAACTCCCGATAAACCACACCTCGAGGAACCATAGAGGGGGCAGGGAAAGACACGTATGCCAGAGTCCGCACCATCAGAAGATCAGCCTGATGCCAAGACTGAAAACATCCAAAAGTGCTAATCACATCTGCAATATATTGCAGCCAACAATAATCCAGAGGAACACCCAAAAGCATCACCCAACCACGGCAAAAACCCTGAACAGCTCTGTAATTTGTCCCCTCGTCATGCGGAATAAAACGAACAAAGCGATCGTTGCCCAAATAAAAGGGTGGATGATCCACCATAACTTGCCTAGAGACTGCACTACGGAATCAGAACAATCCGACTCCCTCAATCCATGGCTGAGCATCAAGAACGTCTCTCCCCAACTGATTAACAACAAAGTCACTAACCATGTTACGGTAGAGTTGAATCTCCTCTGACAGTGGCGCTGGCTCGATGATGCCAATCGCATACTCCTCATGCCTTCTGTCAGGCGCAGCAGCTGGGGCGAAAAAGCTGCGAGGCAGGCGGAGCGGCCCTCCATCGATGATCTCAAAGCCCGGCGGCACGTACGGCAGAGGGTCCAGCTCAAAGTTTGCCATCTCTGGCAAAGGTGCTGATGGCGTGCGCGGCAATGACGGAGGTGTTGTGGTTGGAGGTGGAGGCGTATCTGGTCACGGGGCGGATGGTGGAGCTGGGGGGATGGTGGTAATGGTGGTGGCGGAGGCGGAGCTGGAGGGGATGGTGGTAATGGGGGTAGCGGAGGTGGAGGCGAAGTAGGTTCTGATGACGAAGCTAGATGTAACTCGTCGATGGGACGTATCAATGGGGCAGGCTGCAGCAATAGGTTGGAGGGAACTCGAGGCGTCAAGCCGTAAAACCGGTGGTGGGCTATCAGATGGACTCCCAATGACGCGCGGGACCCACCTAAAACCTCCTGCCGGTGCAGATCCTGTGCAAGATTTTGCACTGTGGCCTGGCCGAAAACAACGGCGACAACGCGTTTGATTGGTGCAATTGGAGGAGATATGTGCCATAGAAAAGCAGTTGTGGCATTTCCAGGCATTAAACACAATTTCATCAACCATAAAAGAAAATCCATCCAAATCATCAACTGACTGGCCCAAAATCCGGGTGGGCGATAAGTTACGATTCTGATTTACTTGCCATGCATTGGGGAATTCGGCATTGACTGGACTCGGAGAGACTACGCATGTCTCAGAAGGTGGGCTGCTGGGCTGGACAGGTACGGCCCTAGATGGCACAATGGGCCCATCAATTGCAGGTGAGTCAGGAAGGTGGTGATTTGAAAAAATCCCAGACCCTCCCAATAGTTGCTCCGAAGATTGAGGAACCAGCTCAGGCGAGATTGACGCAGATCGAGCGGGTGGCGGAGGAACCGTACCAAAACAGATCGGTGGAGTAGCCACCGTCCACCGGAGCTCCAATGCCGGAGGAGAATGAATAATGACGCGCTCACGCTGATTAAGAACATAACCCGCATCCTGGATAGTGTCAATGCATGTTTGCGTGGTAGGGTATTGATAACCTTTGCAAGCAGGATAGTTCTGAAACATAGCAAATGAAAGTTTCTTCCTGCAACTAGGGGCAGACTTCAAGGAAGATGCCGGGGAGTGAAACATTTATATTACATGCTGAAATTTATTGTTACTTGTTAATATGGAAACCCATCCTTTCAGGGATTTGTTCCAGGTATCTTCACCTCGACCGGAAGCACAAAGAGTTGCTCATCAACCTACTGCACGTACTGAAAATATTTATTATGATATTCTTTCGGGTATGATAGAGAAACAACTAGCTATGTGGATGAAGTTTGTGGATTATTTAAGCTTGCAGGTTTACTCGGAGATGAAGTTAAGAAGAAGGTCTTCCCTTTATCTTTGAAGGGAAAGGCATTGACATGATATAGGCTATGTGATGATATTGGAACATGAGATTGAATTCGGTTGAAATTGGAATTTCATCAAAAGTTTTATCCTATGCATATGGTTCATCATGATCGGAATTATATATATATATATATATATATATATATATATATATATATATATATATATATATATATATATATATATATATATATATACAGCTAGTCTATTCTGCTAATATTAGCAGAATAACTATTCTGATAACACTTCCGCACTGCAGGCTCAACGCAAGTGCACGTCATTGTTTGCATCAAGTGTGCTGCAGTACTCACACGAGTGAACTTCCTGTCGCAAAAAACTGCACGTTGTGTTTTTGGTACCTTTTTTGCTCTAGTTTTTTAACAGTTAGTCGGAACGAGGCGTGTAATATACCGTTGAAAAGCTATGGATTAGGCGCTACTTCGACATGTTGAACACTTTCCGAGATTCCACATGGTTTAAGAACAGTTTTGAAAATGGTGCGGCCCATGACGAGTGGCAGCGAGCGTTTTTCGTGATTTCTTCTAAACCGCTTGTTGGAATGAAGCAAATGATACACCATTGGAAATATATCATCGAGGCGAATCTTCTTCATATCTATTAGTTTCTCTAATTCGTTACGGTTTAAGAGCAGTTTCAAATTTACTAAATCAAGGAATTCTGTTTTTCAAAAAAAATCAAATTTTCTCTACTTTTTTCGCTCTAGTTTTCTAACCGTTTATCAAAATGAGGTGTAAGATACGCCATTGGAAAGCTATGGACGAGGCGCAACTTTCATATGTTAAAATATTTTTGAGATTCCTTATGGTTTTTAGTTAATTTTGGAAAATCATGCGGTTGATGACGAGAGGCAGCGGCCGTTTTTCGTGAATTTTTTACAAACCTGATTCAAATTATAGGCCATTGGAAAGATATTGATGAGGCACAACTTTTTCATATAGAACACTCTCTCCGATTCCTAACGGTTTAGGAGCAATTTTGATTTTAACGAAATGCGGACACCAAAATCATCGTATGTACTGCATCAGACAGAAAATCACACTTCTTTAGACTAAAAACTACACTTCATCAGATAAATAAGTGCACTGCATGATTTCTTTTTTGTGGGACATAAATTTTCCTAAACAAGGTGGAGTGCACTTCATCTCGAGTGTTGGTGAACCACAAGACTATGAAAAGTGAACCTCGAGACTACCGTAAACGGGCCATACTGTATCAGACAGAAACCACACTTATTTAGACTAAAAACCGCACTTCACTGGACAGAGAAGTGCACTGCATGATTTCTTTTTTATGGGACATAAATTTTCCCAAACGAGGTGGAGTGCACTTCTTTAGACAAAAACCCGCACTTCATCGGACAGACAAGTGCACTGCATGATTTGTTTTGTGTGGGACGTAAATTTTCACAAACGAGGTGGAGTGAGCTTCATGTCAAGCATTGGTGAACCGCAATACTATGAAAAGTGAACCTCAAGACTACCGTAAACGGGCTGCGACACTACCGAAAGTGAACCACGGCACTACCAAAAGTGGACCCCATGAGTTTTTGTCAATCTCTATAACATTTTTGTCTTTTTCCCATTTTTATAAAATTTTAGCCTTCTTCTCATTTTTTTTGTTATTATCGTGGTTGACCTGAAAAGACAAAGCAAATGCACTGCATTATTTGTTTTAGTGAACCACCAAATTTGGAATAACAAACTTGCACGGGTAAACAAGAATAATAAACTGCAAGAGCCTCCTACATTTTTCCTTTTTACAATGTGAAGCCCCGAACCATTAAATAAATGAACTTCATTCGTTTTTCTTCAACAATTTTTTATACACAAACTAAAATGCACTCGGGCGCGGGGCTGCCGAACTCCACACAGTTAAAATTCTTAGTCTTCCACAGATCATGCACGCCTTTTCATTTGTAGACCTGTTTTCGAACTGCAAGTAGATAAGGTGGCTGAACCTAATGCCGGGGGGCACCATCCAAACTGCAAAGAGGAATTAACGAGCTGCATTAGAAATTTTACTACACTGAATTCACAGTGTACTGAACGAAAACCGTTCTGCACTACAAAATGAACCACATGATTTTTACAATAAACTACATCAGGGGTATTTTCACAACGAACATCAGAAGTGCACAACATGGCTTTTTTGGACGAGCCCAGCAAGAGCACTGAAGAGCAGCACCCGTCGGACTGAACTTACTCACACAGCGGACCGCACATCCCGCGCCCACATACTGCAATCCGTGCCACCAGAGTATGCCGCCGTTCTCCCGGCGGCCAGGGACTGCAACGCGTGGTGAGGTGCACTGCGCTGAGTGTCCAAAGGACCTCATGCTACCAACTACAAGCCATCTAGGGGAGAAAGACCAGAGAGGGTCAGACATAGTTACCCGTACTAGGGGAATGATCTGCAATCAGGAGGGAATGCAGACCGGGGGCCATGGCACGACCGCTCGACGGTTGCCGGGATCTAGCCGATCGGTGCTGCGTGTACAACAAGATGAGCATTGAACGTCTCCCAGGAGGAACTGCACTGCTTTCTCTCTGGAAAAAAACTACACCAGCAGAGGAGCCGAACTGCATGCTGGGAAGCGCACAAAAAACTCCATGCCGTGAGCCTCGCCTGGACACCCGAAGTTCGGTGGGCTGGAGCATGGTCGGGCAGCGACCAAACCATGCCACGCTACTCGATGTACCTTTTGTTAGGCGAGGAGGGGGCAGAGTCGAGCGGAGAAGAGGCGCTGGCGAACGACCTGGATGGAGAAGTCCTGCACACCCATGCATCCTCCTGTATCCAGCAAGGAAGATGGCCGGAGACACGAGGCTCAGCTGGATCCTGGGATGGGATCCGTTGGGGCAATGGGGCCGGGCGGCTCTAGCACGTCGATGGTCTCCAGGTCGACTGGATCCGTCGGTGCCGTGGGGTTGGGCGGCGCGGGGAAGGCAGGCCCCCCGCCCTATCCGCTTGCGCGTGCTCGAGCACCTTTTACACCCGAATTCGCCGATGGAAGCATAGCGGGGCGCCCCTCGACGTGGTGGTAGGTAGCGGCGGTGGCTGGCGGGAGGAACTGGTGCGGTGGCTGCCGGCGGGAGGGAGGTGGCGTGGCGGAGGAGTGAGGCGGCGTGGCGGCGCGAGGCGGGAAGCGGCACAACGCGGGAGGGGGACGGCCCGGCGGCGTGGGGAGGGAGGCGGCGCTGCAATGTGTGGAGGGAAGCGGCGCGGCGCGGGAGGCGGCGACCCGACGGCGCGGTGCAGGGAGGGAGGCGTGCGGCGACAGGGTGGGAGGTGGAGATCGTGCGGGAGTGGGAGGTACAGGATAAGGTGGGGGGCACGCCCTGGTGGGTTGTGGGGCCCATGGGGGTCTCCTGCACCGCCTCTTCGCTATATAAATATCCAAATATTCAGAAACCCCAGGGGAGTCAATGAAGAACAATTCCATCTGCCGCAGGTTCCAGAACCACGAGATCCAATCTAGAGCCCTTTTCCGGCACTCCGCCGGAGAGGAACACGATCACAGAGGGGTTCATCATCCTCATTGGTGCTCCTCCGATGATGCGTCAGTAGTTCACCATAGACCTATGGGTCCGTAGGCATTAGCTAGATGGCTTATTTTCTGTTTTTGATTCTCAATACAATGGTATCTTGGAGATCTATTTGATGTAATGACTTTTTGCAGTGTATTTGTTGGGATCCGACAAAGTTTGAGTTTATGATCAGATTTTTATAAAAAATATCATTTGAGTCTTCTTTGATCTCTTCTATGCATGATTATTTATTATCTCGTATTTCTTCTCCGAATCTTTGGTTTAGTTAGGCCAACTAGATTGATTTTTCTTGCAATGGGAAGAGGTGCTTTGTGATGGGTCCGATCTTGTGGTGTCCTCTCCCAGTGACAGAAGGGCCAACAAGGCACGCATGTATCATTGCTATTAAGGATAACAAGATGGGGCTATTCCTACATAAATAGATCTTGTCTACATCATGTCATCATTCTTATTGCATTACTCTGTTTCTCCATGAACTTAAAACACTAGATGCATGCTGGATAGCGGTCGACGTGTGGAGTAATAGTAGTAGATGCAGAATCATTTTGGTCTACTAATCTTGGACGTGATGCCTATATATTGATCATTGCCTTGGATATCGTCATAATTATTTGTTCTTCTATCAATTGCCCAACACTAATTTGTTTACCCACCGTGCGCTATTTCTCGAGAGAAGCCACTATTGAAACCCACGGCCCCCGGGTCTATCTTTTATCATATTTGCTTTCCGATCTATTTTTTCCGCATTTGTTCAGATCTATTATTCCAAAAACCCAATAATACCTTGCTGCACTTTTTCTTTATTTATTGTATTTCGCGTTTCATTCGGATCTATTTACTCAAATTCATACAAATTTATCTATCTTTTATCCGAGGAGGTATTGACAACCCCTCTTCATGTCGGGTTGCAAGTATTTGTGCTTTGTGTGCAGGCACCATTTACATACTTTGGCTTGGTTCTCCTACTGGATTGATACTTGGTTTCATAACTGAGGGAAATACTTATCGTAGCTGTGCTGCATCATCCCTTCCTCTTTGGGGAAAATGCCGACACAGTCTCTAGCCACGTCAAAGGAATTTCTGGCGCCATTGTCGAGGAGGATCAAGTGAAGATAGTCTCCCATCATCTTGCCAATTTCTGGCATCATTGCCAGGGAGACACCATCAACATCTATCAGGTTCCTAATCACAAATCTCATCTCCTAGCAATTAACATTATTTTCCATTTGCCTCTCGTTTTCATCTCGCCCACTTCACAAAAAATTGCCTTTCTATTCGCCTTCTTTTTTATTTGCCCTTTTCTCATTTTGATCTTTTGTTTTCTTGAACTCATCGTCATGAGTGACTTTGGTATGGTAGAAACAGATGATGGCCTAACTCCTAAAATTGGACGATCTGGCAATCTGGATCCTAAAACTTTTATCTTGGGGAAAGGGAATGTTATGGGAAAAGAACATATCCAAGAATTTTTCAGTTGTGTTGGAAAATTGACTCTTGATGATGCTCCTATACTTAAAAGAACTAAAACTTATGCGGAAGCTATTTCAGCACTAGTTCTGAAACTTGGAAATAGATTTATCTGTATCCATCCTACCTTGCAAAGATTGTTTTATGAGCTACCTGTTATCTAAGATCCTAAAGCTAAAAAGAGAGCTACCCATGTTCTTATGAATGAATTTGATCACATAGTAAGGGAAGCTAGGGAATTTTTTTATTTTTATCGTATGAGTCATGAAAAACCAGTGATAAATGAGATCCTTTACAATAGTGACTATATGTTGAGGCATTTTCTTGGAAATAATCAATTTTTTTATGAGAACCTTAAAAAGGAAATCCCCGTTTTAGATGTGATCCAACAAGTTTTCAATGATGTTAATCAACAATATTCTTCGATTGTGGTCGAAAACCAAAGGGGGTACGTAGATGGGCAACTTGATAATGCTAAAATTTCAATGGATAATGTGTTTCAAGTTATTTTTGCAAAACCTCCAGCAAAAAAACATCTATGAAAAATAAGAAGAAATTTGACAATACTTGAACATATGCATTATGCATAGCTAGGGGCATAAAACGATAGCGCTTGTTGGGAGGCAACCCAATGAATAAAATTTATTTATGCCTTTTGCTTTCTGTTTTGAGTGTTTGCACAATTACGCTACTTTTACGATTGTGTTTTTATGTTTTAATTAGTGTTTGTGCCAAGTAAAGCTTTTGGGGTCACGTTTGGTGATAGTTGATTTGATCCTGTTGAAAAACAGAAACTTTTGCGTATAGTAGCTGAATTTGAAAAATCACAGAAGTGACAAAAAACTTTGAATTTTTTACACAAAATTGATATAAGAATTTCTTATGTTTTCCTAATTTATCATATGTTTTGGAGTTCCAGAAGTATGGTTAGAGTCCAGATTACTACAGACTGCTCTGTTTGTGACAGATTCTGTTTTCGTTGCACTGTGTGCTTATTTTGATGAATCTATGGATTGTATTGTAGAGTATAAGCCATGGAAAAGTTAGAATACAGTAGGTATAATGCACTAATAAAATATGAATGGGTTTGCAACAGTACTTAGAGTGGTGATTTGCTTTATTATACTAACGGATCTCATGAAGGTTTTGTTGAGTTTTGTGTGATTGAAGTTTTCAAGTTTTGGGCGAGATCATGATGGATGAAGGAATAAGGAGAGGAAAGAGCCTAAGCTTGGGGATGCCCATGGCACCCCAAGTTAATATTCAAGTATAACCAAGGAACTAAGCTTGGGGATCCCCTGGAAGGCATCCCCTCTTTGTTCTAACGACCATCGGTAATTTTACTTGGAGCTATATTTTTATTCGTCACATATCATGAGTTTTGCTTGGAGAGTCTTGTATTATATGAGTCTTTGTTTTGCTTTTTGTTATATTTATACTTGCTGGACACACCTATTTGAGAGAGCCAAAATTATGCTATGGTTTGTTAGAGTTGCTCTATGTGCTTCGCTTAAATTGTTTTGAGCTATGGAATTGCTCTAGTGCTTCACTTATATCTTTTTGAGCACAGTGTGATTTAATATTTTTGAAGAAATACTCTCATGATTCACTTAGACTTATTTGAGAGTTAGTAAAACTTTTGAAGAAATTATCTCATGCTTCAATTCTATTATTTTGAGAGATGAATTTTTTTATTTTCGTGTTCTTCACTTAAATTTGTTTGAGCTTATCAAAAGCATTTGCAACATATGAAATTAGTCCCAAAGTGATAGATATTCAAGAGGGATATAATAAAAACTTTCATGAAGATCATTGGACAAAATAAACTTGATTATTTGCAATAGTTTTGATATATGATTATAGTAATATGTGAGTCATGTTGGTGAGTAATTATGCTTTAGTAAGAATATTGGTGTCAAGGTTTGTGATTCCCTATGCAAGCAAGAAAGTCAATAGTTATGCAATGAAATTATATCCTACTTGGGGTGCATTATTCGGTGTTAGTTATCCTCAATGCTCGCTTATGTGAATTTTCGTTTCTTCGTTGGATGCTTCTCAATCTATTTGCTAGCCTTTCCTTGTACTAAGTGGGAATACTACTTGTGCATCCAAAACCCCTAAACCTAGCTTTTCCATATGAGTCTAATAACCCACAAGTATAGGGGATCAATTGTAGCCTCTTTCGATAAGTAAGAGTGTCGAAACCAACGAGGAGCTAAAGGTAGAACAAATATTCCCTCAAGTTCTATCGACCACCGATACAACTCTGCGCACACTTGACGTCTGCTTTACCGAAAACAAGTACGAAACTAGTTTGTAGGAGTGATGATAGAACTACTTTGCAAGAATATAACTAGAAGTAGTTTGCAAGATAATAAAAGTTAGGTGTTTAGTAAAAGGGTTTCTGTCAACAATAAAGTTATTTGTCCCTAGGCAATCGATAACAAGTACCGGTAATCATTCTTGTAGTTTTATATGAGGGAGAGGCATGAGCTAACATACTTTCTCTACTTGGATCATATGCACTTATGATTGTGTCGGCGTTCTGGGAACGGGGGTCCCCAGACTTGCCTGCCTGCGGCCTGCGGCGTGGCTCAAAGGAGGCCCAGGATAGCCCATCTTCATCAACGCATGCTCAAGACCCTCGCGAGGGGCCAAGCCACGCGGGGCGGACGACCAAGGGCTTCCTCAGGCACGGCCTCGTCAGGCTGGCTCACGAGGAGGCGGAGAGTTCAAGGCGGGGTACCTCGCGAGGTGCCCATGACGTAAGCCATGACGACCAAGGGCGCCCGATCGAGGCGCCCGGCCAGCGCGTCCTCCTTTCCTCTTTGGTGCAAAGGGAGCAAGCGCAGTAAGAGCATCAAGCAAAGGCATCCGTTTGATTGCAACAAGACCAAGACCAGCCCCAACGGCTGGAATGCAATCATCGTGGAGCCCAAGCAGGCGTCATCACCAGAGCCTTTGGCAGGCGAGGACCAACTTTAGTCAGGATAAGTGTACCCGCTGTTCCCCTTCAAAATGGCCAATTGTTGGCGCCCTTCCCGCTCAATATTTGGGAAGAGGCCCAGGGCCTTCGTCTATATAAGTAGAGCTAGCCACCATAGTAGGAGGACGATGGGATAGAGCGGAAAGCATCCGAAGAGAGAGAGAGAGAGAGACCAGATCCTCAAGATAGAGCGACGGGACACCACTTAGCAGTTCATCGCTTCCACCAAGAACAGACCCTCGCGAGGCTATTCTTCCCTGTACTGTTCTTCATCAGCCCCAGAGGCAATCCACACACCACACACTGGAGTAGGGTATTACACCACGATGGTGGCCCGAACCCGTATAAATCTGGCGTCTCTTGTGTTGTTCTTGCTAGTAGTTTAGGTCCCAGCGATTCGGTGAGGTACGAGACGGTGGAGGGTTGGATCTCCGCGTGCACCCCAGATTTCGAACCTCAAGGGTCTTCCGGAACCCGAAATCCGACATTTGGCGCGCCAGGTAGGGGTGCGCCGGAATCTGCCTTTCGTCGCCTCGTTCTTCCCCGACCGCCGCAACCATGTTCGGCGACGCTGTCGGGCCCGAAAGCGCCGCCGCTTCGCTTCCCACGTCACCCAGACGGCTCCCGTCGGCGGACGTCCTCGTCGTTCCCCGTCGCCTGCTGTCAACACCGCCACCAGCCCGGCGGGGAACGAGTAGCAAGCGTCGTCCCAGCACCCGTCCATGAGTCGGGGCGGCCGCACCGCCACGCCTTCGCTCACCCCCGCTGGTTCTTCGTCGCGTGCGCCCCGCGCGGCCATGGAGGCCCGAGCTGCACTCATCGCGGCCAACGAGCTCCTGCGCTACCGCCCCGTCGACGATGTCTATGAAGAATGGCTCGACCGCGTCGCCGAGCTCGTCCGCGCTGCGGGAGGCGACCCCGCGCCGTCCGTTTCGCTGCACCGCACCCCGCCCCGTGCGGGCGATGAAGCTCCCGGGGCGCCTCAGCCGCCTCCTCCTCAAGACGGCGCCACAGCCCCAAAGGCGCGGCCTGGCGGAACCCGTTCCGCCCGAGCACCAGCAGCAAGAGCAAAGCTGCCAAGAAGTTCCTCGCCCGCAAGAAGCTGCCCGAGCGCTCCTTGCTCCGGCACGTCAAGACCCTGCGCTACCCCCAGCTGCGGCGCAGGGAGGCCTGCAAGACCAAGCTCTCTGCCGTCCGAGGCCCCCCCGCGGCCACGGCGGGCTGCCGCGCCTTCACCACCGAGCTGCGCAGCGTTGCGTGGCCCGCCAAGTTCAAGCCAGACCTGCCTCCACGCTACGACGGCACGGCTGACACTACGGAGTTCCTCCAGCTCTACGAGCTGGGCATCGAGGTTGCCAACGGAGATGAAAAGGTCATGGCGAACTGGTTTCCCATGGCGCTCAAGGACGGAGCCCGCACCTGGCTCCTGAATCTGGCCCCAGGCACGATCTCTTCCTGGGCGAGATGCGCACCGCTTCATCGCCAACTTCCAAGGTACTCGCGACCGGCCACCCGCCGTGGCGACATCGTCGAATCAAGCGCACGCCCGGAAACCCTGCAAGCGTACATCCAGCGCTTCAACAACGCATGCGCCTCAAGATCCCTGTGGTAACGGAGGAGGCCATCATCTCTGCCTTCTCCGACGGGCGTCTGCGACGTCAAGATGAAGGAGGAGCTGGCGATGCATGAAGATCTGTGCACCTCCTGGAGCTGTTCAACTTGGCGACCAAGTGCGCCAGGCTGAGGAGGCGCCTCTCCTCCTCGAGCTGCCTGCCGCGGATCCCGAAGAGAAGAAGTCTAAGGCCAAGGACGTGAAGTGCAAGGGGGCTGCCGTGCTCGCAGCCGAACCAGACACCAAGCGAGGCAGAGATCAGCCCGAGCCTTCCAAGGGCATCCGATACTGCGTGTACCACGACCTCCACACCCACAACACCAATGAATGTCAAGAGCTCCAGGCCGTGCGTGAAGGAAGGGTCGGCAGACGCCCTGAGCGCAGCGACCGGAGCTACGGCCGAGGAGGAGGAAGGAACGCGGGACGCTGGGAAGACCGCGGCCCGCGCCAAGGGTGGCGTGACCAACCTCGTGAGGACCGCTGGCAAGACCCACCTCGCGAGGGGGGCTGGAGGGATCTGCCTCGTGAGGATCGTCCGCAAGGGAACGCAGGCCTCCCTCCACTGCCGCCACCGCCGAGGAGAATCGAAGACCGTCATCAGGACGAGGGGGTTGGGGGCTTCCAGGAAGCGTGTGCGATCGCCTGCATCCTGGGCGGAGCTCAAGCCCCAGCCTCTCACCGCATCTTCAAGTAGTTCGCCCGTGAAGTGAATGCAGTCCTCCCCAAGCTCGAGTCCACGCGCCCTCTCAGGTGGTCGGCGTGCGCCATCATGTTCAAATTTCGGCGGATCAGCTCAAGTGCGCAGCCACGTAGGAGTTCTCCCAATGCTTTGCTCCCCAATCATCAAGAACGTGCTGGGTCACCAAGACCCTCATCGACGGTGGAGCAGGGCTCAACGTCCTGTCCGCGGAGACGTTCAACAATCTTCAAGTGCCCTACAGTCCGCTTCAGCCAACCAAGCCCTTCTCCGGAGTCACCGACGGCTCCACGGTCCCGATCGGGCAGGTCCGCCTCCCTGTCACCTTCGGGGCCCGCGACAAGTACCACACCGAGCTCGTCGACTTCGACGTCGCCCACATTCGCCTGCCGTACAATGCCATCCTCGGGTACCCAGCGCTGGCCAAGTTCATGGTCGTAACCCACCATGGCTACAACATCCTCAAGATGCCAAGAAGCGGCGGGGTCATCACGGTGCCCTGTGAGGAGAGAGATGCAGTGTGCTCCCTGGAGCGAGCTTTTCAGGCCGCATCACTGGAAGACCCAGACCACAGCGGCAGGATGCCTCCCGAGGCAGCACCCAAGAAGAAGAAGACATCGACCGGCCCGGCTCTTCAAGAGACAGGCCCCTCAGGGCCCGCACCGGGCCAGGGGGAGCCTCCCTCCATCACATAGGAAAGCGCGCCCAGCGCCCTCCTCAGGCAGGGCTCGGGGGCTCTCCCCTGGAGGGCCGCCGACCTCGCCAAGGTCTCGAGGGAGGCGCTTGGGCACCACGTGGAGGCGTGTTTTGAAGCACGCTTCCATAGCGAGGAGCAAGACCAGGAGGGACAGAACCCTCAAGAGTTCATCAGCCAAGGCCATTCAGAGCTACAGGAGTCAAGGGTCATGAGGGGCAGCCACCGCCACTGCTGTGGCCCCCATCCAGCGAGGATGGTGGGGCTGCGCGTCTGCATCGACATACCAGGCTCAGCCGAGCCGCATCTCGAGGCGCCTGGCCCTCGCGAGTGGGGACGTTGCAGGGTCTGCCCCACAGCTACGTCACGCATGCCTTATGGCCTGCCAAACGCTGGGCCAAGCGCACCAGCGTCTCATGAGGACCATCCTGGAGGCTCAAGAGGTCGAGCACGCCCGCAGCCACAGCGGAGATGAAGATGGCCCATGAGGAGCCGCCAGCACTTCCGGAGCCTCCCGAGGCCCCTGGACCTGGGGGCTCGTGAGGATCGGCTCCCGCAGCCCACCGAGTCTGCTACATCAACAACCCTTCATCCTCAACATCACCAGGTGACATCTTTAAGTTTTATTTCCGGCTGGGAGCGCCTTCAGGGCCACACTATTCCCAGGCCGCGTGGGTCCGTCCCTGCGGCATGTATCCCTTTTATTTCATGTCTTTCACTTATCCTGTTGGGGGCGCCCCTTGGGCTGCATCATCCCCAAGCCGCTCGGGCCAGTCCCAGCGGCATGTATCCTTCATGCGTTTTCCTTAGGATTATGCTCTCGTTCCACCATGCTTGTTATTTGGTGCCTTCTCCTGGGTGGCAAAGTCTTGCGCGTTAAATGGGGGGTGCCTGAGCATCGCGACTCAGGGCTCCTACCGGCTCTCCGGCCCTCACCCTCTGGTCTTGTCCATGGCATCGCGACCTGGATTGCCAGCGACGGCTGAGACCAGCCCGAGAGCCGGGACCTGAGGACGTAGAGTTGCGTCATCTAACCTAGCTTGTGCATTAAAGGGGGGGTGTATGAGCATCGCGACTCAGGGCTCCTACCGGCTCTCCGGCCCTCACCCTCTGGTCTTGTCCATGGCATCGCGACCTGGCTTGCCAGCGACGGTAGAGACCAGCCCGAGAGCCGGGACCCGAAGACGTGAAACACCGGCATCCGCCAATTTTGCAGGAACACACTCGAAGATAAGGCCCAGAGCCAGGCGTAACCCGCCTTGAGGTAGGGCCTCGTGAGTCCCGCGCTGGCTCACGGGTGCCCGGCACACCTCGCGAGGCCTCTCGCGCCACTCCAAAGCAACTAACGGCAGGACTAACGATCGTCCCGGCGAGCTCTTGTTCCTTTTGTGGTGAACCTGCAGGGTCTCTCCAAGGAGCACGAAACGACCTCGCTACGTAATCTCTCGTCGGCCTAGGCACGGACCTGGCACCGCGCCAGGAAGCATCGTCCTAACCCTCGAGATAAGTCACCCTCCAGACACACTAGTCATCGCAACACCATCCCCACACTCAATGCAACTCCGTGTTAGCAACGTCGCTCTCCTTTCTCACCGAATGATGGATGCTTGAGCGCCAAGGGGGACCCCCTGAGCATCGCGACTCAGAGGCTCTTACGGACCTCGGGCCGCTCACCTCCAGCCTTGACCACGGCATCGCGACACAGCATACCGGCGACGGCTGAAGCCGCCTTGGGACTGGGACACAGCCGGTGAGTGCCAAGCCCTCACAAGGTCTGAAAGGAAGAAACTGAGCTAGAACGGAATGAGCATCCCGCATTGCCTCATGACAAGGATCATATTGACAAACGAAGCTACAAATATCTTACAAGCCCCCGCGGGGTACATTCTTGGCTCCTCACAGGAACAAAAGACGTGAATCCTAAGGAGTCCTATCTACAGGGACCACCGCAGCAGACGCCATCATCAACAGTGGGCCACCCGGTCCGGAGCCAACCCCATCCAGATCAGGGGCGGCGACGGCCTGACGAGCCCGCCCTGCTCCGGGAGCGGCGCAGGCTCGGAGGCTCGTACCTGTCATCACTCGTCTCCGGCGTCGCGAAGAGCTCGGCGGAGTCGCTGGATCCTCCGGCGCCTTCGTCGGTTGAGGAGCTGCCAAGGGAGCGGGTAGTTGGCCTCTGTCTCACCACAGCAGGACCCCGACCACCTCTCCCGGGGCAGCACTCCAGCCGGCGACCATCCGCATCGAAGAGCTTGAAGGACATCACGGAAGCACCGTCGTACTCCAGGTGGATGGTGAGGGCGCCCCTCGTCCTGCAGACCTGGGCGACCTCGCTCCAGCCACGAGTCATGAAGACCTCGCCCGGGGCAACTACTGCGACCTCTGCCCCGGTCGCGAGGGTGCCGCAGCCGGCGTGCTGCAGCCAGAGTCCCAGGGGCTCCCCCTGCCGGACGACGGAGGCGAATAAAGAAGGAAGGCGGATCCAAGACTTAGGAGGCGTGGCGACGCGAAGCACGAACTCCTAGCTGGAGCCCTCGGCGTGGACTCCAGGGGGGAAGACGCACACCTTCGTGACCCGCCAGCGTCGGCGACGGCGCCGCTCACGGCGCCCAGCGTCACCTCCTCCAGGGCCACCAATCTGCGCGTACAAGGGAAGAGGAAACCCTCTTGGCGGCCGCACACACCAGGGCACGGGCGCCTCCTCGCGCGCGCTCCTTCCCTGACACCAGAGAGCAAGCCGCTTCTTCGGGGGGAGCGGGTCAGGATCCTCTTGAGGAGCCTTTCCCTTCTCTTCCCTAGAGAACCGGCGGATCGGAGCCATGGCAGCCAGACGAGACGAGGAAGAGGAGAAGCAGGAGGATAGACCGGAAGGGCGCACGCCATTCCATACTTACAGCCGGCGGAGGCCAACCGTCGGCCTCCACGATCACCAGTCATCATTCCCAACTCTGCATGCAAGGACCTGTCGAATCCGGGCGGTTACCAAGGCGTCGTGGGGGAGCAGGCTCCCACGTCCAATCAACCGCCACGCGGAGCCCACGGCTGCAGGCTGTTAGGGCCCGCGACGCTTCGCACTTGCCCTTTCGCCTCTCTGCACGGCCAAGTCCGGGCGCGCCGTGGGCCCGGGGGCTACTGTCGGTGTTCTGGGAACGGGGGTCCCCAGACTTGCCTGCCTGCGGCCTGCGGCGTGGCTCAAAGGAGGCCCAGGATATCCCATCTTCATCAACGCATGCTCAAGACCCTCGCGAGGGGCCAAGCCTCGCGGGGCGGACGACCAAGGGCTTCCTCAGGCACGGCCTCGTCAGGCTGGCTCATGAGGAGGCGAAGAGTTCAAGGCGGGGTACCTCGTGAGGTGTCCATGACGTAAGCCATGACGACCAAGGGCGCCAGTCGGGCGCCAGCCGCGCAGCGTCCTCCTTTCCTCTTTGGTGCAAAGGGAGCAAGCGCAGGCAAGAGCATCAAGCAAAGGCATCCGTTTTGGTGCAACAAGACCAAGACCAGCCCCAACGGCTGGAATGCAGTCATCGTGGAGCCCAAGCAAACGTCATCACCAGAGCCTTTGGCAGCGAGGACCAACTTTAGTCAGGATAAGTGTACCCGCTGTTCCCCTTCAAAATGGCCAATTGTTGGCACCCTTCCGCTCAATATTTGGGAAGAGGCCCAGGGCCTTCGTCTATATAAGTAGAGATAGCCACCATAGTAGGAGGACGATGGGATAGAGCGGAAAGCATCCGAAGAGGGAGAGAGAGAGACCCGATCCTCAAGATAGAGCGACGGGACACCACTTAGCAGTTCATCGCTTCCACCAAGAATAGACCCTCGCGAGGCTGTTGTTCCTTGTACTGTTCTTCATCAGCCCCAGAGGCAATCCACACACCACACACTGGAGTAGGGTATTACACCACGATGGTGGCCCGAACCAGTATAAATCTGGCGTCGCTTGTGTTGTTCTTGCTAGTAGTTTAGGTCCCAGCGATTCGGTGAGGTACGAGACGGTGGAGGGTTGGATCTCCGCGCGCACCCCAGAGTTCGAACCTCAAGGGTCTGCCGGAACCCGAAATCCGACAGATTGGACCCCTAGCAAGCATCCGCAACTAATAAAGATCATTAAGGTCGTGAAACCCAACAATAGCATTAAGTATCAAGTCCTCTTTACTCCCATACATCATACCCCACTTACTCGGGTTTAAGCTTCTGTCACTCTCTTAACCCACCATAAACGAACCATGAACATATTGCAACACCCTACAGCAGGGGACCCTCACATTTGCGCGAGAATGGAGGGCACCGTAGGATAACACCATAAATAAAATATAAAATCATACCAACCAAGATCACGATTAACCGAGAGGACAAAACAGATCTACTCAAACATCATAGGATAACCATAGATCATTGGGAAATAATATATGGAGTTGAGCACCATGTTTAAGTAGAGATTATAGCGGGGAGAAGAGGTGTTACACCACTGCATAGAGGAGGAGAGATTTGGTGTTGACGGTAGCAAGATTGTTGATGTAGATCGCCGTCCCGATCGTTGCCCCGGCGGCACTCCGGTGCCACCGGAAGCGCGGGGGAGAGAGCCCCCCTCCTTCTTCTTCCTTGGCCTCCCCTAGATTGGAGGAGAGTTCCCCCTCTGGTCCATAGTCTCCATGCCGGTGGAGGGGCGGGAGCCCTTGTGAGATTGGATCTCCCTCTCTGTTCTCTTCTGTTTCGCGTTCCCGTGATCTGTCCGAAAACCATTTCTTATATTTCTGGAGATCCGTAACTCCGATTGCACTGAGATTTTAACACCATTTTTTCCCGATATAAGCTTCCTTTCACCCAAAGTAGAGTTAGAACCGACGTTCGAGGAGGGCACAACCCACCACCACGCGCCAGGGGCCTCTGGCGCGCCCAGGTGTCTTGTGGGCTGTGTGGGCCTCCGTTTGCGGTGATTCCGACTCCAAAAAATCACATATATTCCAAAATAATTCTCCATAAAATTTTATTGTGTTTGGACTTTGTTTTATATGGATTTTCTGCGATACAAAAAACATGCAAAAAACAGGAACTGGCACTGGGCACTGGTTCAATAGGTTAGTCCAATAAATCATATAAAAAGTTGCCAAAAGTATGTAAAACTTGTATAATATTGGCATGAAACAATTAAAAATTATAGATACGACGGAGATATATCAGTGTCCACCATACCCTAAACCCTAAACCAAGTCTTCCAATGGATGTAACTAAACCAAGTCCAGCATTGGATGTAGCTAATATGCGAGTGTGTTTCATGAATGGATCAATGATTGAGCATGATGGGCTAGGGATAACTTTCTTTAGTGTTGATATTTTGAAAGACTTGGTTGCTTATTGATATGCTTGAGTATTGAAATCTTCATGTCAAAACTAGACTATTGTTTTGAACCACATAAAATTCCAAATGTACATGCTATAAAACAAAAATAATATGTGATGAACATGTTAGGCAGCATTCCACATCAAAAATTATGTTTTTATCATTTACCTACTCGAGAACGAGGAGGAATTAAGCTTGGGGATGCTGATACATCTCCAACGTATCTATAATTTTTTTTATTGTTCCATGTCGTTATATTATCATTCTTGGATGTTTTACAATCATTTTATAGCAAATTTATATCATTTTCTAGGACTAACCTATTGACATAGTGCCCAGTGCAATTTGCTGTTTTTTGCTTGTTTTTTACTTCACAGAAAATCCTTATCAAACGGAGTCCAAATGTAGCGAAACTTTTTGGAGATTTTTTTGGACCAGAAGACAACATGGGAGCCGAGAAAGCACCTGGGGAGGCCCGTGGGGACCACAAGACACCAGGGCGCGCCTAGGAGCCCAGGCGCGCCCTGGTGGGTTGTGGGGCCCACAGGGGTCTCATGCACCGCCTCTTCACTCTATAAATACCCAAATATTCCGGAAACCCTAGGGTAGTCGACGAGAAACAATTCCAGCCGCCGCAAGTTCCAGAACCACGAGATCCAATCTAGAGCCCTCTTTTGGCACTCCGCCGGAGGGGAACACGATCACAGAGGGGTTCATCATCCTCATTGATGCTCCTCTGATGATGCGTGAGTAGTTCACCATAGACCTATGGGTCCGTAGGCAGTAGCTAGATGGCTTCTTCTATCTTGATGATTCTCAATACAATGGTCTCTTGGAGATCTATTTGATGTAATGAATTTTTGCGGTGTGTTTGTTGGGATCCGATGAAGTTCGAGTTATGATCAGATTTATATCCATGAATATTATTTGAGTCTTCTTTGATCTCTTATATGCATGATTATTTATAGCCTCGTATTTCTTATCCAAATCTTTCGTTTAGTTAGGCCAACTATATTGATTTTCTTGCAATGGGAAGAGGTGATTTGTGATGGGCTTGATCTTGCAGTGTCCTCTCCCAGTGACAGAAGTGGCAGCGAGGCACGCATGTATCATTGCTATTAAGGATAGCAAAATGGGGCTATTCCTACATGAATAGATCTTGTTTACATCATGTCATCATTCTTATTACATTACTCTATTTCTCCATGAACTTAATACACTAGATGCATGCTAGATAGCGGTCGATGCGTGGAGTAATAGTAGTAGATGCAGAATCGTTTCGGTCTACTAATCTTGGACGTGATGCCTATATATTGATCATTTCCTTGGATGTCATCATAATTATTTGTTCTTCTATCAATTGCCCAACAGTAATTTGTTTACGCACAGTGCGCCATTTTCTCGAGAGAAGGCACTAGTGAAACCTACGGCCCCCGGGTCTATCTTTTATCATATTAGCTTTCCGATCTTTTTTTTGCCACATTTGTTTTCAGATCTATTATACCAAAAACCAAAAAATAACTTGCTGCACTTTTTCCTTATTTATTTTATTTCGCGTGTCATTCAGATCTATGTACCCAAACTCATAAAAATTTATTTATCTTTTTTCCGAGGAGGGATGTTGCAAGTATTTGTTCTTTGTGTGCAGGTACCATTTACATAGTTTGGCTTGGTTCGCCTACTGGATTGATACCTTGGTTTCCTAACTGGGGGAAATACTTACGTAGCTATGCTGCATCATCCCTTCCTCTTTTGGGGAAAATACCGACACAGTCACTAGCCACGTCATTGGCATACCTGTTGTCTTAGTTAAGATAGGAGATCATTTTTATCATGGCTTATGTGATTTGGGTGGTAGTGTGAGTGCTATCCATTTACCTTATATCAAGAAATTATGAATGATATTGCACCTGCTGAAATAGAGGACATTGATGTTACTATTAAGCTTGCAAATAGAGATACTATTACACCTGTGGGATTGTTAGAGATGTTGAAGTCTTGTGTGGAAAAATAAAATACCAGACTAATTTTTCTAGTTCTTGGTTTTCCAGAAGATGATTTTTCTCCCATAATATTTGGTAGACCTTTCTTGAACACTGTTAGTAGTATGTGTGGAAGACTGGAATAGGCTGTGCAACACAATTGCATTGATCGGTGCACCAGGCACGTATATATGATGTACAAATGGGGCACAACCTCAACTATACAGGAGAAGTAGGAGGTGGGCACAAGACACAATATAAACGTACACAATATATTCAACACCCCCCCCCCCCCGCAGTCCAAGCAGCGCCGGAGACGCATAGACTAGAACGAAACTCCTCGAAGGTGGAAGTAGGCAGTCCCTTAGTCATCACATCGGCGAACGGTTGTGCGGTCGGGACATGGAGGACCCGAATGCATCCAAAGGTCACCTTCTCACGTACAAAGTGATGTCCAGCTCAATGTGCTTAGTCCGGCGATGATGAACGGGGTTGGAGGAAAGGTGCACCGCAGAGACGTTGTCACAGTAGACAACCGTAGCTTGGGAGACATCATGATACAACTCCCGAAGTAGTTGTCGTAGCCAGGTGCACTCAACGACGGCGTTAGTGATAACCCACAAGTATAGGGGATCAATTGTAGCCTCTTTCGATAAGTAAGAGTGTCAAACCCAACGAGGAGCTAAAGGTAGAACAAATATTCCCTGAAGTTCACCACCGATACAACTCTATGCACGCTTGACGTTCGCTTTACCTAGAACAAGTATGAAACTAGAAGTACTTTGTAGGTGTTTTTGGGTAAGCTTGCAAGAAAGTAAAGAGCATGAAAATAAACTAGGGGCTATTAAGGTAAACAAGTAATAAAGTAAATATAGCGAGTGTGGAAAAGTGGTGGTAGGTGTGGCGAAATTGTCCCTTAAGCAATTGACTACTTTACTAGACCGATAGCAAGTATTATGTGGGAGAGGCCACTGCTAGCATGTCATCCCTGACATGGAATTATATGCACTTATGATTAGAACTATTAGCAAGCATCCGCAACTACTAATGTTCATTAATGTAAACCCAACCATAGCATTAAGATATATTGGTCCCCCTTCAATCCCGTATGCATCAATTTCTATGCTAGGTTGAAGCTTCTGTCACTCTTGCCCTCCAATACATAGTCCTATCAACATACAACTAACCCTAAGGTGTGATCCAAGCACGCGCTCATATGATGGGCACCAAAGGACAACAACATAAACACAAGCAAATTAAATCAATCATAGCAATTCATCAACCACCGATAGGACAACGAAAATCTACTCAGACATCATAGGATGGCAACACATCATTGGATAATAATATGAAGCATAAAGCACCATGTTCAAGTAGAGGGTACAGCGGGTTGCGGGAGAGTGGACCGCTGTAGATAGAGGGGGGAAGGTGATGGAGATGTTGGTGAAGATGGCGGTGGTGTTGGTGAAGATCGCGGTGATGATCTGTAACGACCAAACCTCGAAGGATTTGAGTCTCTATGCTTACCGTGCTAGTCCCTGGATCGAACTCGCTAGCACACACAGTATAGATGAATACCAGAATAGCAAGTGCAACAATTATTACAACATATGATCCAGAGTGTATAAAATAAAACAATCTGCATAGCACTTGGCTAGCTTTATTCAATCAAACAGCGGAAAGTAGCAGAAAATAACGATGAGTCCCATCATATCCCACTGGCGATGCTGAGTGCAGACTCGCGACCCTAACGGTACCTTACTCTTCGTTCAATATCCTGCAACATGAGACGTTGCAGCCATATAGGTCAATACTTTGAATGTATTGGCAAGTTACACAAGAGTAATAATATAGCAGACCTACATGTATATGCATAGTATAACAAAAGGAAGGCTTGAGGGTTTATTTTGCAGAAAGATGATTTTGTCCTAATAACTACCTAATAGTCAAATTTTTATTTAGTTCTTTTATTACTACATTTAAATACACAAGGTTGAGTTGGCAAAATCAACTCCAACCTACCCTTTATTAAGTTTTTCCCACAAATATTATTAAGTGTCACATCTGTCAAGATCATCCAACAACTGTAATGGCATAGTGGCTCAGATTTACCCATAATCGAGGGCACGGCTAATCATGATTAGTTTTAATACTCTGCAGAGTTTGGTACGCTTTACCCACTGGACCCAATCCCAAGATTGAGACAAAGTCTTTCAGAAGAGGTTCCCTTAACCACCTGACGGCCACATCCCACCTACATATGCTACATCTGTCGACACTGTCTAGGCCAGGGTTCCAACAACTGATCAACTAAGCCAGAGCCCATATAGCGAGTGGCCGCACATGGAAGCTACTAGTCACTAAGTCTGTCTGATCTTTTTGAACCTGGGTGGCATTCCACTTAGGGTGCACTCTCATGAGCGCACGGCCTTAGAAAAGGTGCAAGACCCCATGATGCCTTCCCTCAACACCAAGCAATACCACTTCCGCCCAGAGGTGAGTTAAATCCTGAGTTACTACTCAATTTAGTTATATATATATATAATCCTCACATAAACTCAATGAATACACGAACCACCCCCGTCTACAAAGCATAGCAAACTACAACTATCACGATTTGCAAAAGACGGGAAAGATAGCTCAACAGCATAGCAAAATCATATAGTATTCCTATACATGCATATTTTCATAGTGTGATATAACTACATGCATAGAAAAGAATAGGTAAAGGATGATCAACATGTAACTTGCCTTCGTTCTGGTTCAGAAAGTCACACTCCTGACAATAGCTCGCGTCGCACTCCGGACAATCTACACGTTTCACACAATTCAACAAATCAATCATCGAAACACAAATAGAACCAAAACAAAACCAACAGCAAGAAAACCATTTTTAAAACTCAACAACAGAAGCTTAACAGCACCTAAATAGCACTATGGTCACAATGCAAAAAGAATCACTCAATTCCATTAAACGGTTGGGAAGTTACGGCCTCCGGAAGATTTGATTCAAATTCAAACGAATTCAAATTTGAGCAGTGCAAACATGCGCGAAGTTGGTACTGTGATAATGTGCTGATTTTTGTGAGTGCACAGGAAAAAGAATTACCTAATTTGGACATATAGGTTAAAATATATAGCTAGTTGAAGTAAGAGGAAGAATCTGAAAATAAAAGAAAAGAAAAACAGAAAACTCCTGGGCTGTAGCAACTCCTGTGCGGTTCTGTAGCGGAGTGCCACGTGTCAGCTGCCTATTGGCTAGGCGCGTGTGGTGTGCGCGTGTGCTCACCAGAACAGGGGAAAACGGCGATGGTGGTCGGGTGTCGGCGGCGGCGGCTCTCCGGCGGGTTTCCGGCGAGGGTGACGAGGCGAGCGGATGCGGCTGGGAGTGGCGGAGGCGGTGGTGGTGAAAACGGCGACTGGTTCGTCCCTTCCGCAGCGGCGGCGGCGACGGAAACGCGGCGCGGTTCGCCGGTCGGGCGGGTCGCTTCCGCCTACGAAGTTGGGCAAGGCAAAAGTGTCAAATGGGTGCGCGGAAGATAGAGGGGTCGAACGGAGTAGGCGGGTGTGGCTCTGCTCGTTCTTACGGCGGTGCAATCCTCCGGCGAACGGCGGCGGACGGCGGAGCTCCGCGATGAGATCCAATCGCCCCAGCGGCCTCGTGTGGTCGAAGAAAGACGAGGGGAGGCTGCAGTAGGGTTCGTCGGGGGCGTGGTCTCGAGGTAGGCAACTCGGACGTGCTCGGGCCGGCTCGAGGGCGCGTACCCGACTCTGGTCGGTCTCGGCGTACGTGCGGTGCCGTGTTCGGCTCGGGGAAGGGGACGAGCAGGGCGTGGGATCCACCCGTCAGCGAGAGAGGGGGCAGCGGGTCAGGTGCGGCTCGGGCGGGAAAACCCTATTCGCCACATTTTGCGGCGAATTGACGAGGCTCCGCACACCCCGGGAAGATTTGGGCCGGCCCAGTCGCGGTTACCACCGGTTTTGGGAACCTTCTAGGAGATTCCGTGAACCGGTTTTTTCGTTTTTTATCGGTTCTTTTTTGTTTTTTTGTTTCTATTTCTTTTTTCCCTTTTCTTTTTTTCCTTTCCCTTTTTTTGTTTTCTATTTCTTCTTTCAGTTTTCCTTTTCAAGTTAATTTTCTCTTTTCAACAAATTTTCTTTCTTTTGTATTTTTTCTTCTCTTATTTCCAAACTTTTTTCAAAATATTCAATTTTTGTTCCTATTCCCAAAAAAAGTTCAGCTTTCGAAAAAATGTTCTCAAATTCAAAAAAATGTTCTCATTACACATATAAATTCAAAACTTTCGAAATTCAGAAAATATTACGGATTTTAGTTTTTTTTGTTCAGTTATTAAAAAAGTTGACACTTGCAACTTTGTTAGGATTTTTCAAAAATTCTTTCAGTTTCAAAATTTGTTCTCAAGATTCAAAAAATGGTCATGCATTAAAAATTTGTTCACGCTTCGAAGTTAGTTCTCTGTTTCTTTTCTTTTTGTTTTTTTCAATCTCACAACTTCGTAAAATTTGTTCGCAAATTAAAAAAATGTTTGTTTTTCCAATTTTTGTTTCTGAGTTTCAATAAATGTTCCTATTTAAAAATTGTCCATGTTTTCAAAAAAAATTGCATTTGAAAAATGTTTAGTAATTTCAAAAAGTTTTCCAGCTTTCCAAATTTGTTCACAAATATATAAAATGTTCATGTTTTCAAATTTTTGTTCATGTTCCAAAAAAAGTTCAGCTTTCGAAAAAATGTTCTAAAAAAAAGTTGAGCTTTCAAAAAAATGTTCTCAAATTCAAAAAATGTTCTCATTACACATATAAATTCAAAACTTTCAAAATTAAGAAAATGTTACGGATTTTAATTTTTTTTGTTGAGTTATTAAAAAATTTGACACTTGCAACTTTGTTAGGATTTTTCAAAAATTACTTTCCGTTTCAAAATTTGTTCTCAAGATTCAAAAAATGGTCATGCATTAAAAATTTGTTCACGCTTCGAAGTTAGTTCTCTGTTTCTTTTCGTTTTGTGTTTTGCAATTTCACAACTTCGTAAAATTTGTTTGCAAATTTAAGAAAAATGTTTGTTTTTCCTATTTTTGTTTCTGAGTTTCAATAAATGTTCCTATTTAAAAATTGTCCATGTTTAAAAAAAATTGCATTTGAAAAATGTTTAGGAATTTCAAAAAGTGTTCCAGCTTTCCAAATTTGTTCACAAATATATAAAATGTTCATGTTTTCAAATTTTGTTCACAAATTGCAAATAAAATCGTAAATTCCATAAATTCGTTTGGGAGTTTAAAAAATGTCCCCGTTCCAAAATTTGTTCGGAAATTTAGAAAAAAATTATATTTACAAGTTTTGTTTGGAGTTTCGGAAAATGTTCCGTTTCCAAAAAAAAATTGCTAATTTTAAGAAATGTTCGTTTTTCTAAAATTTTGTTCTGGAGTTTCATCAAATGTTCACGTGCAAAAGTTGTTCGTGTTTCCAAATTTTGTGTTCGAAATTTGAAACTTTTTTCCTGTTCAGTTTTTTGGGTAGTTTAAAAAATGTTTCTGTTCTAAATAATATGTTTGCATCTCGAAAATTCGTTTGTGTGTTGAAAAATGTTTGAGTTTTCTCAAAACTTGTAAATAGAACTAATAATGTTCGCGTTTGATAAAACATTCACGTTTTGTTTTGAAAAAAATTGTGTTCAAGTAGATTTGGCTTGTTGTATGCAGGCGTCCTAAGTTCATTTAGTTACGCAATGTCAAAATACATAATACGCTAGTCGTGGATCGGCAAGGAGCATGCGGTCGCAACTCGCAATCGTTTGGTCGCCAGTTCGATTCCTAGGATCGCGCCTGGCTCACTTTTTTGCTTCCCTTTTCTCTAATGCGGTACAGCTCGATGGCCCGACCCAGTCGGGCTGCCTCCCTGTGCGTTGCGTCAACAATTTGACGCAAAGAGCGTCCAGTAGGACCTCCCGGTCGGGCGAGCGGTGCGGCGGCGCATACCGATTCGCGAGGAAGGTGGGCCGCAGCGGTGTGGTGTGGCGCTGCTGGGCCGGCTGGCTGGCTGGGCCGCTGGCTAGCTGGCTGGCCGGCTCGCTTCTTCTTTTTTAAAAAAAAACACAGCAGCAGAAAACAAAATAAATAAAATAAAATACACAGTATAAATTCAAAATAAAAATACCTAGAGACACAGTAAAAATATCTCTATAGCTATAAACTACATGAACACTAGTTCCAACACTAATGCAATTTTCGAAAATAATTTTGATGCAATAGGCCACTCAAACAGCAATAAAACAATCAAATAAAATATTTTGAAGATTGCAAAAATTTCCAGAACACATCAGATGAACTGGAAACAATATTCTACACATTATGAACATTTTTAAAATAGGGGAGAAGTCATGTTATCTCCACTCCAAATAAATTGCCTTTTGTTGCATAATGATTTGAATATTCTGAAAAAGCAAATAATGCAATAAAAATATGTTATGCATATGAATGATCTATTAACATCCTAATTTAGGAAAATTGGGATGTTACAAACCTACCCCCCTTAAGATGAATCTCGCCCTCGAGATTCGGGCTGGCTAGCAAAATAGGTGTGGGTGATCCTGCTTTAGATCTTCCTCTCGTTCCCAGGTAGCTTCCTCCTCTGTATGATGATCCCACTGAACCTTGCATAATATGATTGTCTTGGTGCGAGTAACTCTCTCTGCTGTCTCCAGAATCTTAATAGGCTTCTCCTCATATGTCAAATCACTCTCCAACTGAATTGCCTCAAGTGGCACCGTGTCCCTCAATGGAACATCCATCATCTCTGCATGGCACTTCTTCAACTGAGATACATGAAACACATTATGAACTCCTGACAAGGATTCTGGCAACTCCAGCTGATAAGCTACCTCTCCTCTACGCTCCAAGATCTTGTAAGGCCCCACAAAACGTGGTGCTAACTTACCTTTGATTCCAAACCTCTTAATTCCACGAAGTGGTGAAACTCTAAGATATGCACGGTCTCCTACCTCATATGTCACCTTCTTACGTTTTGCATCTGCATAACTCTTCTGCCTGGACTGTGCTATCTTCAGCCTGTCATGGATCAACTTGACCTTCTCCTCAGCATCTTTGATCAAGTCTGGTCCAAAGAACTGACGCTCTCCAACCTCATCCCACATCAACGGTGTCCTGCACTTTCTGCCATACAATACCTCAAATGGTGCCATCTTCAGACTAGCCTGGTAACTATTATTATATGAGAACTCTGCATAAGGTAAATTATCATCCCAACTGGACCCATAGTCCAAAGCACAAGCTCTCAACATATCCTCCAAAATCTGATTTACCCTCTCTGTCTGCCCATCTGTTTGTGGATGGAAAGCTGAATTGAACTCCAGCCTGGTGCCCAAGGATTCATGCAACTGACGCCAAAACTTGGATGTGAACTGAGTACCTCTATCCGACACTACCTTCCTTGGAACTCCATGCAGACAAACAATTTTAGACATATAAATCTTTGCTAGCTGACCACTGGTATAAGTAGTCTTTACCGGGATGAAGTGAGCAACTTTAGTCAAACGATCAACAACTACCCAAATAGAATCATAACTTTGACCGAGTCCTGGTAGACCTGTAATGAAATCCATACCAATCTCATCCCACTTCCAATCGGTATAGGCAATGGTTGTAACAAACCTCTTTGGTCGCCGATGTTACGCTTTAACTCTCGGCACACATCACATGTTGCAATATACCCAACAATTTCCCTCTTGAGGCTAGGCCACCAAAATCTTTCCCTCAAATCCAAATACATCTTAGTATTACCCGGTGAATAGAATAAGGTGAATCATGCGCCTCTGAAGAATCAACTTCCGATATCTCGCATCTTGAGGTACACAAATACGCTTCTCAAACCATATGGCTCCATGTTCATCCTCATGGAAATCTTCTGCCTTACCTTTAGCCATATTCTCTTTTATCTCAGCAATCTCCTTATCATTCTTTTGAGCTTCTCTGATCCTGTCAAGCAAAGTAGGCTTTACCTCAAGTGTTGCTAAATATCCCTTTGGAACAATCTCCAACCTGAGATTCCTGAACTGTTCACATAACTCGGGTGGCATATTATCAACATTAATTGCATTAGCATGGCTCCTACGACTCAATGCATCAGCAACAACATTAGCCTTACCAGGATGATACTGCACATTCAAATCATAATCCTTAATAAGCTCCAACCATCTCCTCTGCCTGAGATTCAAATCTTTCTGGGTAAAAATATACTTCAAGCTCTTATGATCACTAAATATATCACAATGATTACCAATAAGATATGGCCTCCAAGTTTTCAATGCATGCACAACTGAGGCTAACTCCAAATCATGTGTAGGATAATTATGCTCATGATTCTTAAGTCGACGTGAAGCGTATGAAACAACTTTACCTTCCTGCATCAAAACACTCCCAAGTCCTTGACGAGAAGCATCACAATATACCTAGAAGTCCTTATGTATATCCGGCAGAGTTAAGACTGGTGCTGTAACCAAACACTGCTTCAACTCTTGAAAATTGGCTTCACATTCATCAGTCCAAACAAACTTCTTCTCCTTCTTCAACAATTCAGTCATAGGCTTTGCAATTTTGGAAAAGTTCTCAATAAACCTCCTGTAATAACCTGCAAGGCCCAAAAAGCTGCGAATCTCTCCAACTGTCGTGGGTGTCTCCCACTCTGTAACTGCAGCAACCTTAGATGGATCAACTGCAACTCCATTACCTGACACAACATGTCCAAGGAATGCTACCTCATCCAGCCAAAACTCACATTTGCTGAACTTGGCATACAACTGATGTTCCCTCAATTTCTCCAATACCAAACGCAAATGCACCTCATGCTCTTGCTTATTCTTGGAGAACACCAATATATCATCAATGAAAACAACCACAAATTTATCCAAGAACTCCATAAACACCTTGTTCATCATATTCATGAAGTATGCAGGGGCGTTAGTCAACCCAAATGACATAACAGTATATTCATACAACCCATACCTCGTAGTAAAAGCAGTCTTGGGAATATCTTGCTCACGAATCTTTAATTGATGATAACCAGAACGAAGATCAATCTTAGAAAACACAGTAGCTCTCTCCAACTGGTCAAACAGATCATTTATCATAGGCAAAGGATACTTATTCTTAATGGTTACCTCATTCAGAGAACGATAATCAACACACATCCTCAAGGTCCCATCCTTCTTCTCCACAAACAAAAGCTGGAGCTCCCCAAGGTGATGAACTTGGGAGAATAAATCCTTGTGCCTGCAATTCTCTTATCTGCTTCTTCAATTCCTCCAACTCTTGAGGAGGCATTCTATACGGTCTCTTTGCAATAGGTCCAGTGTCTGGTACTAAATCAATAAGAAACTCAATATCTCTATCTGGTGGCATACCTGGCAACTCCTCTGGAAACACATCTGGATAATCTCTCACAACTGGCACCTCTTCCAGGCTACCCCCCTTAAGAGAGTTCACCTGCACCTGATTATGCTTATACTTACATACATATTTGATCCTCTTCCCTCCTGGTGCACTGAGAGTAATAGATCGATTGGCACAATCAATACGACCTTTATATAACTGTAACCAATCCATACCCAAAATAATATCCAGACCTTGTGACTTTAATATAATCAAATCCATAGGAAACTCATGCTTCCCAATAGACAAAGTCAACTGATGACAACCAACACCTGCTATCATCTCAAATTTCGGGGAACTCACTCTAATAGGCATACTAAGTGTTTTGGTTGGCAATCCATGTTTATCAACAAATACCCTTGAAATAAATGAATGCGATGCACCAAAGATAAAAAGAACAACTGCAGTCTTGAATTAATCAAGAACTTACCAATCAACGCATCGGGTTCATTGTAAACCTCCTCCACATTAACATGATTTACATGACCCTTTTGGAAGGGGTTTGGCTTGCTGGATCCTGAGTTCTCCGCCCCGGGGCATTCTGTGGCATAGTGCCCCATAGCCTTACACACAAGCTCGCACCGACTCAAATCCCTTGGCGCACGTGTAACCTCTTTGGTTCTCGTTATTGTTCCTCCATTGCCATTACCATTTCCATTACCATTACCTCTCGCCATTGCCATTGTTACTCTTGTGCCCATTATGATGATGGTGGCCATTATGGTTGTGGCCATTCCTCCATGATGATTATGATCATTACCTCCATGATGATTATGTCCATTACCTCCATTACCATGATATGAAGTGCGTAACCTGTTGTGGTCCTGAATTATACCTGTTATTGTTGTTGTACTTCCTCTTGCGATTTTCTATGGCCTGTTGCTTTCCCTCCAACACAATGGCCTTATCAATTAGGTCCTGACAATTCCTAAAAGTGGCCACTGTCAACTGAAGGCTCAAGTCATCATTTAGGCCCTCCAAGAATTTCTCCTGCCTAGCTGCATCAGTGTTAACATCATTAGGAGCATAACGTGCAAGATTATTAAATTCCTCCACATAAGCATTAACTGTGCGACCTCCCTAGCGCAAACTACGAAACTCCTTCTTTTTCAGACTCATAGCACCAGCAGACACATGTGCAGCACGAAAAGCATCCTGAAACTGAGGCCATGTGATAGTAGCAATGGGATAAGTGACCAAGTAGTTGTCCCACCAAGCTGCAGTAGGACCCTCCAAAAAATGTGAGGCAAACCTCACCCTCTCGATCGGTGCATCCAACCGTCTCCGGGTTCCTATTGACTGCCGGAGCCAATCATCAGCCACAATAGGTTCGGAGGAATCGAGAACCTCCGAGGATTCAACCTCAAGAACACAGTAAGCATATCCACTTTGGTGGAGGTGGCGGTGGATTTTTGTTGTTATTGTTGTTGTTCTGGTTCTGGACAAGCAACTGGATCAACTGAGCTTGTCCCTGAAGCAACTGCTGCATGTATGGCGGTACATCATTGCCATTGTTGTCTCCTCCTGCAGCATTATGCCTATTACCACGCCTCGACGACATCTGGTGGGCAAGCATAGAAGAGTTATAGATATAATAGGGCCAAAGACTATGTATATATAAATATATTCTACCCATATGCATAATATGATCAAGCCAACAAAACACAACAACGAATAACACCAACAAACAAACAAACAACAAACAATATGATAATATTATATATATATATATATATATATAGTCGAATAATTTCGACACTAAGCAATTTAACAAATAACTACCAATCAAGCAAACAATCTAGTATCTTCATACCACGAAAGTGGGCATAATCAGATACGCTAACACGATAACATTGCAATATAAAACAAACATGAATGGTGGTCCCAGCACTAGTTCCTACTTAACTGGTCAACATACTTGAGGGGTTTACTAATAAACAGTAAGAAGTATAGCTAGTTTATAAAATAATTTTCATTCCTATGGCTTTTCTAATCCATTTTCTAGGGTCACGTCCTCTACGGTCAACACACTTTGCTCGATGCCATCATGTAACGACCAAACCTCGAAGGATTTGAGTCTCTGCTTACCGTGCTAGTCCTCGATCGAACTTCGCTAGCACACACGGTATAGATGAATACCGTAATAGCAAGTGCATCATTTATTACAACGTATGATCCAGTGTATAAAATAAAACAACCGCCATAGCACTTGGCTAGCTTTATTCAATCAAACACCGGAAAGTAGCAGAACATAACGACGAGTCCCGTCATAGCCCATCGCCGATCTTTGAGTGCGAACTCGCGACCCTAACGGTACCTTACTCTTCGTCTGAATATCCTGCAACATGAGACGTTGCAGCCATATAGGTCAATACTTTGAATGTATTGGCAAGTTACACATGAGTAATAATATAGCAGACCTACATGTATATGCATAGTATAAGAAAAGGAAGGCTTGAGGGTTTATTTTGCAGAAAGCTGATTTTGTCCTCATAACTACCTAATAGTCAAATTTTTATTTAGTTCTTTTATTACTACAATTAAATACACCAGGTTGAGTTGGCAAAATCAACTCCAACCTACCCTTTATTAAGTTTTTCCCACAAATATTATTAAGTGTCACATCTGTGAAGATCATCCAACAACTGTAATGGCATAGTGGCTCAGATTTACCCATAACCGGGGGCATGGCTAATCATGATTAGTTTTAATACTCTGCAGAATTTTGTACGCTTTACCCACTGGACCCAATCCGAAGATTGAGACAAGGTCGTTTAGAAGAGGTTCCCTTAACCACCTGACGGCCACATCCCACCTACATATGCTACATCTGTCGACCTTTGTTTGGGCGTGGTTCCAACAACTGATCAACTAAGCCAGAGCCCATATAGTCAAGTGGCCGCACATGGAAGCTACTAGTCACTAAGTCTCTGCGATCTTTTTTGAACACAGGCGGCATTCCACTTAGAGTGCACTCTCATTAGCACATGGCCTTAGAAAAGGTGCAAGACCCCATGATGCCTTCCCTCAACACCAAGCAATACCACTTCCGCCCAGAGGTGAGTTAAATCCTGAGTTACTACTCAATTTAGTTATATATATATTCCTCACATAAACTCAATGAATACACGAACCACCCCCGTCTACAAAGCATAGCAAACTACAACTACCACGATTTGCAAAAGACGGGAAGATAGCTCAACAGCATAGCAAAATCATATAGTATTCCTATACATGCATATTTTCATAGTGTGATATAACTACATGCATAGAAAAGAATAGGTAAAGGATGATCAACATGTAACTTGCCTTCGTTCTGGTTCAGAAAGTCACACTCCTGACAATAGCTCGCGTCGCACTCCGGACAATCTACACGTTTCACACAATTCAACAAATCAATCATCGAAACACAAATAGAACCAAAACAAAACTAACAGCAAGAAAACCATTTTGAAAACTCAACAACAGAAGCTTAACAGCACCTAAATAGCACTATGGTCACAATGCAAAAAGAATCACTCGATTCCATTAAACGGTTGGGAAGTTACGGCCTCCGGAAGATTTGATTCAAATTCAAATGAATTCAAATTTGAGCAGTGCAAACATGCGCAAAGTTGGTACTGTGATAATGTGCTGATTTTTGTGAGTGCACAGGAAAAAGAATTACCTAATTTGGACATATAGGTTAAAAGATATAGCTAGTTGAAGTAAGAGGAAGAATCTGAAAATAAAACAAAAGAAAAACAGAAAACTCCTGGGCTGTAGCAACTCCTGTGCGGTACTGTAGTGGAGCGCCACGTGTCAGCTGCCGATTTGCTGGGCGCGTGTGGTGTGCGCGTGTGCTCACCAGAACAGGGGAAAACGGCGACGGTGGTCGGGTGTCGGCGGCGGCGGCTCTCCGGCGGGTTTCCGGCGAGGGTGACGAGGCGGGCGGATGCGGCTGGGAGTGGCGGAGGCGGTGGTGGTGAAAACGGCGACTGGTTCGTCCTCTGCAGGCGACGGCGGCGACGGAAATGCGGCGTGCTCCGGCGAAGTCGGGCGGGGTCGCTCCTCTTGCTCCGCTGCGAGTTGGGCAAGGCAAAAGTGTCAAACGGGTGCGCGGAAGATAGAGGGGTCGAACGGAGTAGGCGGTGCGGCTCTGCTCGTTCTTACGGCGGTGAAATCTTCCGGCGAACGGCGGCGGACGGCGGAGCTCCGTGATGAGATCCAACCGCCCCAGCAGCCTCGTGTGGTCGAAGAAAGACGAGGGGAGGCTGCAGTAGGGTTCGTCGGGGGCGTGGTCTCGAGGTGGGCAATTCGGACGTGCTCGGGGCGGCTCGAGGGCGCGTACCCGACTCAGGTTGGTCTCGGCGTGCGTGCGGTGCCGTGTTCGACTCGGGGAAGGGGACGTGCAGGGCGCGGGATCCACCCCTCAGCGAGAGAGGGGGCAGCGGGTCAGGTGTGGGTCGGGCGAGCGGTGCTGCGGCGCGTACCGCTTCGCGAGGAAGGTGGGCCGCAGCGGTGTGGTGTGGCGCTGCTGGGCTGGCTGGCTGGCTGGGCCGCTGGCTAGCTGACTGGCCGGCTCGCTTCTTCTTTTTTTTAAGACACAGCAGCAGAAAACAAAATAAATAAAATAAATTACAGAGTGTAAATTCAAAATAAAAATATCTAGACACACAGTAAAAATATCTCTATAGCTATAAACTACTGGAACACTAGTTCCAACACTAATGCAATTTTCGAAAATAAGTTTGATGCAATAGGCCACTCAAACAACAATAAAACAATCAAATAAAATATTTTGAAGATTGCAAAAATATTTTGAAGATTGCAAAAATTTCCAGAACACATCAGATGAACTGGAAACAATATTCTGCACATTATGAACATTTTTAAAATAGGGGAGAAGTCATGTTATCTCCACTCCAAATAAATTGCCTTTTGTTGCATAATGATTTGAATATTCTGAAAAAGCAAATAATGCAATAAAAATATGATATGCATATGAATGATCTATTAACATCCTAATTTAGGAAAATTGGGATGTTACATGATGATGGCCCCCGGCGGCGTTCCGGCGCCACCGGAAGTGAGGGGGAGAGAGCCCCCCTCCTTCTTCTTCTTCCTTGACCTTCTCCCTAGATGGGAGAAGGGTTTCCCCTCTGGTCCATGTTCTCCATGGCATGGGAGGGGCGAGAGCCCCTCCGAGATTGGATCTATCTCTTTGTCTCTCTCTGGTTCTGCGTTCTGTTTTCTGGCCCTTCACCGTTTCTTAAATTCCCGGAGATCCGTAACTCCGATTGGGCTGAATTTTGGACACGATATCTATCCGGATATTAGCTTTCTTCCGGCGAAAGAAGGGCTCCAATCGCCTTACAGGGTGGCCACAATGGTCAGGGGCGCGCCTGACACCCTGGGGCGCGCCCCCCTACCTCGTGCCGCCCTCGGGCACCGTCTCACGATGATTCCACTTCGCAAAATTCATAATATTCCAAAATAAATCTCCGTCAGTTTTTATTCCGTTTGGACTCCGTTTGGTATGGGTTTTCTGCGAAACAAAAAACATGCAACAAACAGGAACTGGCACTGGATCAATATGTTAGTCCCAAAAATAGTATAAAAAGTTGCCAAAAAGTATATGAAAGTTGAATAATATTGGCATGGAACAATAAAAAATTATAGATACGACGGAGACGTATCAGTTAGCCACTGCTCGGTACTCGGCTTCCGCGGTGGAACGCAAAACTGTGGGTTGTCGCTTGGACGACCATGAGATGAGTGAAGGACCGAGGTAGACGCGGTAGCCAGAGGTGGAGCGACAGGTGTCAAGCAGCCAGCCCAGTCCGCATCGGAATAAGCCACCATCTCCAAAGAAGTGGACGCCATGAAATTGAGCCCAAGAGCCATCATGCCACGGTTTTACGTAGAATCCGTTTCACAAGGGTCCAATGGGAGTCACGAGGGGGGTGCATATGGAGACACACCTGCTGAACAACATACTTAGATCCGACCGAGTGAGAGTCAGATACTTAAGAGCACCAACAATGGACCGGTAGAACAGAGCATCCAACGGGGGGGATCCCTCGAGAGCAGAAACCTTAGCGTTCGTGTCAACAGGAGTAGCGACAGGGTGACAATTGAGCATGCCGGCATGCTCAAGTAGCTCATGCACATACTTCTCCTGATGAAGGAAGAAGCCATCTGGTCGCCGAACAACCTCAATGCCAAGGAAATAATGTAGAGCGACCAAGTGCTTGATGGCAAACTCATCACACAGCCGGAGAGTGCTCTACTAAAGAAGGGCTGCGGAGGAGGCCGTGAGGATGATGTCATCGATGTAGAGTAGCAAATATGCAGTCGTGTCGCCACGGTGATAGAAAAACAATGAGGCATCCGAGCGAGTGACGCTGAAGCCCAGTGTCTCAAGGAACCCGGCAATATGCTGGTACCAGGCGTGAGGTGTCTGCTTGAGACCGTAGAGAGACTGGGACAGCAAGCACACATGCCCAGGAAGAGATGCGTCAACGAAACTGGTGGTTGCTCACAGTAAACCTGCTCCTCAAGATGGCCATGAAGGAAGGCATTGGAGACATCCATCTAATGAACCGGCCAGCATCAGGAGACCGCCAGCTGGAGAATGGTGCGGATCATGTGTCGTGGGAGTAAGTCTGACAGTAAGAGTAGGGGGTACATAGGAGGAGGCAAGGCCCTAGCTACGGCGAGGTTATGCACGCAAGGTTTACGAGTTCAGGCCCTTCTCGGAGGAAGTAATAGCCTTACGTCTCGGTGCCCGGAGGATAGTCGACTGGATTATGCGTGAGAGTTACAGGGGGTGCGAACCCTTGTGCCAGAGGAGGGGGGTGTCTTATATAGAGTGCGCCAAGCCCCTCCAGCCCTCAGTTACAAATGGTTCAATGTAAGTTAAGGCAGGCACGTTACAGGTAACACCTGCTATAAATGGCTATTAATGATCTTTGAAAGTACAGAGTGAACGCCCGACCGTTGCCATAGTATGGCGACTGTAGGTCTTCAGTGTTCTGAGTGATTCTTCAATATGGTCGAGTGACGCTATCTTGGTCGAATGGAGTTGGGGTATTCGAGTGGAATAATTGGTCGAGTGGATTACACTCCAAGGTGACTTCCGTCGATATCTTCTGTTGGACTTTGAATGTCTTTGACTCTAGGGCAGTGTCCTTGGGTAGGGCGTCTAGGTCAGGCCTATGACCCTACCCTAGGTACATGTCATCGTCATTAGCCCCCGAATGCATTGAGGTCTGAGTGAGGAAGGGTTGAAGTTGGTTCCGACTCAATTCTATTTTTCGGAGGCATTTCATCGGGGTCTGGAAATCATACTGGACCTTTAACCCTGCATCATTCGCCTTGATCGATCCTGAGGTCATCGAGTGAATTATGCTAGTAATGTTTGAGTGGGTTAGAGTGTGAAATCTTTGATGCGATTGATTGCTCTGCGGTTCCCGGATCTCATGGGATTTAAAAGTTTGGAGAAGCGCGCGGGACGGAGTGTGCCACAGTAAATGGAGCGAGTAGACAAGGACGCCTCAATCTCCGTGCCGCCTTTTTCACCATGTATTGGGCGAGCGCCTGTTGCAGGATGTGATAGGATTACTCGGGCCCACGGGTCAGCCACTCAGATGCAGCCCCATAAAGAGCGCCGTGGTCGATGTGATGCACAGTGTTTCTCATTCAATCTCTTTCTCCTCTGCTTCTCCTCCACGCCCTCCTCTGCTCTCGACGCCTTCGCTCGGCCCACGCGCATTCCGCCGCCATGACAGGACGGCAGCCTTGGAGCGCGCAAAGAAGGCGACGGCGAAGGGCAAGAAGATGGCTCGGGGTCGTCGTCACGGTCCAGTCTGCCGCCTGGTTGGATCCAGGGGACTGGATCCGCTCCACCATCGAGCAGGAGTATTTGGAGAGGCTCGTCGCGGATGGCATGATTGCTGATGGATCTTGGAGGCTGCTGGAGGGGGAATCTCAGCCCCAGCCACGCAAGGGTGAGGGTGTCCTCCTCACCACCCACGTGGATCAAGGTTTTTCCCTTCCCCCACATTCGTTCTTTCGGGGTTTCTTGAACTTTTTCGGTGCTCAGATTCACCATTGCCCCCCAACACAATCACTTATCTTGCTGCGTACATCTCGTTGTGCGAAAACTTCCTAGGCTGCCAACCACACCGGGGTCTATTCAAACACATCTTCACTTGCCATTCCCAAGCGGTGAAGAAAGCGAATCCGACTTATGAAAAGACGCATGTGATCCAAATGTGTGGGGGTTTAGGGATTCAGACTAGGGGTAGAAGCACTTTTCCTCTTATGACCCTTTCCGAGTCAGTCAGAGGATGGCAGTCGACCTAGTTCTACTGCAAAGACATCTCGACTCTTGGTCAGTCGACCGGCCTCCCTCCTTTCACCATGGAGAGACCCCGCCAACCTTCTTCATTGATTGTAGCCCAGAAGAGAAGGGTGAGGTATCCCATTTAGTCAACGCGGTTGTTAACTTAGTCCGGGAGGGCGTGACTGGTATGGATCTGTTGGAGGTGTTCCTCAGTCGACGTATTCAGCCTCTCCAAGCTTGTGATCATCCAATGTGGATGTACTCGGGCACTGAAGACACTGCTAGAGTCCACCCAGAGGAGGTTTCCAAGGAGATGGTGGCTCAGTGGCTGCGGAGCATCACTGGGAACAAGGATAACCCTAGGGGGTCCAGGAGAGTTCTGCCATTCGACGCCGACCATGAGCCGGAAGAGGTCAGGTTCTCATTACCGAGTGTTTCCTTCTTTCGATCCGTAATTGCTCTTAAGTCGGAATGATACTTGTAACTTATTCCTTGTAGATTTTCATGTTGGAAATATACCCTAGAGGCAATAATAAAATGGTTATTATTATATTTCCTTGTTCATGGTAATTGTCTATCGTTCATGCTATAATTGTGTTATCCGGAAATCGTAATACATGTGTGAATACATAGACCACAACATGTCCCTAGTGAGCCTCTAGTTGACTAGCTCGTTGATCAACAGATGGGCATGGTTTCCTGACTATGGACATTGGATGTCGTTGATAACGGGATCACATCATTAGGAGAATGATGTGATGGACAAGACCCAATCCTAAGCATAGCACTAGATCGTGTAGTTCGTCTGCTAGAGCTTTTCTAATGTCAAGTATCACTTCCTTAGACCATGAGATTGTGCAACTCCCGGATACTGTAGAAATACTTTGGGTGTGCCAAATGTCACAACGTAACTGGGTGACTATAAAGGTGCACTACGGGTATCTCCGAAAGTGTCTATTGGGTTGGCACGAATCAAGACAGGGATTTTTCACTCCGTGTGACGGAGAGGTATCTCTGGGCCCACTCGATGATGCATCATCATAATGAGCTCAATGTGACCAAGTGGTTGATCACGGGATCATGCATTACAGTACGAGTAAACAGACTTGCCGGTAACGAGATTGAACGAGGTATCGGGATACCGACGATCGAATCTCGGGCAAGTATCATACCCATAGACAAAGGGAATTGTATACGGGATTACATGAATCCTCGACATCGTGGTTCATCCGATGTGATCATCGTGGAACATGTGGGAGCTAACAAGGGTATCCAGATCCCGCTGTTGGTTATTGGCCGGAGAGTCATCTCGGTCATGTCTGCATGATTCCCGAACCCGTAGGGTCTACACACTTACGGTTTGATGATGCTAGGGTTATTAGGAATACTTGTATGTGATTACTGAATGTTGTTGGGAGTCCCAGATGAGATCCCGGACATCACGAGGAGTTCCGGAATGGTCCGGAGGTAAAGATTTATATATGGGAAGCTGTCATCACTACAAAAAAAATACACCTCCGTGATAATACGTGTTTGTCACAGTAGGTCGCTTTTTTGTCATGCATGTACATCCATGACAAATTTATGACAGAATCAAGATAGTCATACCTGTGCTGTCGTAGAAGTGTTCAATGACATTACCAAAATTATCATCACGGAAGTGTCCACTTCCATGACGATAAATCGCGTGTCACAGAAGTGCTTTCGTCAAGGGTGACCGACACGTGGCATCCATCGTAACGGAACGCCATTAAGCTATCGGGTCGGGTTTTGGATCCGATAACCCGTTAACAGCCCCGACCAATGGGAAATTTCCATGTGTAAAATTCTTATTGGCCGGACGAAACACGTGTCAGCTCGTCAGTGGGTCAGATAGGCTCCTATGATACGTCGACACATGGCATGGCCCAACAGAGGCCCATTCCTGTGAAAAGGCCGGCCCGTTCGACTTGGTCAAAAGCTGGCGGGCCGCCCCATGGAAAGCTTGTTAACGGCTTGTTTGAATATAGCCCATTTATAGCCCGCTAACCCAAGGCCCGTTACGCCCTATCCGAATTAGGCCCAGTAGCGTCATCTGGGCCATCCAATATGATTCCATCCCGTTTTCACTTCTGGCCCATGTATGGCCCATGACGTATTTCAGCCCATATGGGGACCTATGTAACTCTTGGCCTACTAACGGCCTGTGGTGAAACTGGCCCGTAATGAACAGTGTATCACTTTACACCCATTAACGGCCCGTGGTGAAACTGGCCCGTAATGAACAGTGTATCACTTTGTACCCATTAACGGCCCGTTATTCCGTTGGGCCGTTTCCAGCCCATGTTATCTTTCGGCCTTCTCAGAGCCCATTTATTCTTGGGCTCATTTCCATCATTCGTTTACTTATGGCCCGTTACTGTCATTTTCTGCTTGTGGGCCAAATTCAGCCCGTGGTTACAGTCGGCCCGTTTGTGGCCCGTTAATACGTTGGGTCGATTTCATATCGTCATCAAATACGGCCTATTAACGATGGCCCGTTATGGTCGGCCCATGAACGGATGATTCCAACTCTAGCCCGTTTACGACCATAATGCGGTCTGTTTGGCCCATGTTTGGCCAATCGATCATACGGCCCGTATAAGGCCCATTGATTATACGGCCCGTAGAAGGCCCATTGATGATACGGCCTGTAGAAGGCCCATTGTTTCTACGGCCCGTAGAAGGCCCACTGCTTCTACGGCCCATAGAAGGCCCACTGTTTATACAACCCGTAGAAGGCCCACAGTTTCTACGGCCCGTAGGAGGCCCAGTGTCACTACAGTAAATATTAGCCCATGGTTATTGTGGCCTAGTTTTAAAAAATAGGTTATTGCAGCCACTAGCAAACCGCAGTAAAAATAACTGCATCGACTACAAGCAAACAAATAAACAAGACAACAAGGACATAAATAAGCAAGCAACTTACACTAGGCTATCACGGCTATTACACATATTACATCCATCGGGCATCAAAGTTCGCCACCGGGCAAATATAGGGAACACAACAGCATATAAACACCGCAAAGAAACAAGTCCAGAACTGAAACCACTTCGTAAGAGCTCAAGAAACAATATCACTGGTACCCATAATGTCGGCAAGATGCTTAGCAATCTTATTAACTTTCTCTTATTTGGCGCTTAAGTCCTCCAAATACTTTGTTGCACCGTAAAGTATGCATCTGAATTCTGCAGGGACTTCCTCAGTCCTTCGGCTTCCTATTGCATAACATCTGATCGATGTCTTTCAACTTGAAGTTGAGATTCAAGAAGCCGAACTGATTCAGGCAATGAGTTCGAAGGGCTGGTGCCAGCAGTGGTAGCCAGTAACTCGAACACTACATCAAGACAGGACTTTGGGGTTGTCTCAGTTTCTTCAATATAGTTTTTATCAGCTTTCTTGGAGACCAACAGGGATGTCTCACTATCTTGAACCTTATCTGCATTACTTCCTTTACCATTGCATAATAGGGTACTCTTCTCCAATATTTTATCCGCGTTCTAAAAGAGAAACAAACAAACACATCTCAGGTTTACAATGTAGTATATGAAACTCATTTTGGTAAACCAGTTCAGTAGTAAGGTGGACAGGATAACAGCATGAAACAAACATATATCTATGTAGTATGGTCACTGTATGGTCTATATCATTCTAGTTTATGTTGCCAAACCAAGATAGATACAGTTCGAATCATATCTATTTAAGACAAAGCAGCATAGACAGAATTAGGGGTGGGAAACTACACAGCAATAACAACACTTGTAATGTGCATGGCATGAGAACATAACTGTTTATTCAATTGAAACTGAAATCAACATAGAGCAAGTTACAACAGCAAACAGCCAAACACGTTGAAGAAACAGGTTTAAAACATACCTGTTGCGCCACTGGAGTTTCAATTGCATCCTTCAAATTTGAAATTAGTAGGTATCAGTAAATACAGTGATGCAAGAGAAAAGTAGTATGAACCATAGCTACGGAACCTGACCTGACAACAATTCTTCTTCTGCTTTAAGCGTTGACTTCGGGTTCGGAGTGGTGGTCCTCGTGATTTGGGCACTGCAGTGGCCTTACTAACTACTCGTGTTTGGGTGCTCTGTGGTGGAGACGGTGCTGTGTCAACGGGAACCGGGTGTCTATCTGCTGGGGTTGGGGTTAGAAGGGGTGTAGCTAGTTCTCTATCCAACTGGGTAGGGGTACAATCTGCATGAGTGTGGGTTATGTGTGGTGGGGCTGGTTCTTGGGCAAGTACAACCGTTGTTCTATCTGCATCGACAGGTAGCACGATCTTTTCTGAAGACCGTGTTTGTACTCCCACAGATACTGCCATCACTCCCTCCAGTTGAAATGCCTGATAAACAAGAAAAGTAATTGAATGTACAGACATTGTAAGATAGACAGGTGTAATGGATAGTAGGGAAGAAAACAGGGCATGAAATAATTCACATTTATGTTGTCTAAGCAAACAGAATAGCAAGACATAATTTCACATATATGATGGATAATTAAACAGGATAGCATGACACAATTTCAGATGTATGATGGCTAACTAAACAGGATAGAATGATATACTTCAAAATATGATGACTATGTAAACAGGATGACATGAAATAACTATACGATGTGTCTATTAAAGTGGTTGGCATGCCATAAATCACAAACATGCCGTTGATGGAAACATGATGGCATGATATAATTCACGAATAGAATGACATAATTTAAATATGATGACTATGTAAACAGGATGAGATGATATAACTATATTATGTCTTTAGAAAATGGGTTGGCATGCCATAATTCAGATACATGTTGTCTATGTAAACATCATGGCATGACATAATTCAAATATATGATTTATATACTAAGGAAGTGAGCAGAGGGCAATCACATATATGATGTGTCAACTAAGGAGATGGCATTCAATATTGTGTATATGATGTAAAAACTAAGCATTGCAATACAACATATGCATTATATGAGTAATATAACCACCAAGTTTGAGCATACACCTCGGGGATAATAGGACTGGTCATTTGCCTCTGAATCCTCCTCTCAAGAGCTATCAGAATCAGCCAGATATCTCGCTTCAAGAGTAGCATTGTCTGCTCAAGACCTTGTTTTCACTCCAAATTTCTCCATCACCAATTCAAATGGCTGATGCACAGGAAGAGCAGTTGAATATACAAACATTGTCGACAAAAGCAATGAGAAATACAAAAAAGGGACGACATGATATAATTCACATATATGACGCTTGCCTAAACAACATGGCATTGCATAATTCACATACATAATGCCTTGCAACAAGATAACATTGCATAATTCACATATATAATGTCTTGCAACAAGATGGCATTGCATAATTCCCATATATGGTAATTAGACACTAAACAGGTGGCATTCACACAAAGCATGTCTAAGCTAAGCAAATGACATAGCAATGCAAGATACCATGCGCACGATATGAGCAACATAACCCTGCCAAGTTAGGGCATGCACCTTGGGGGGGATATGACTGGTCATCTGTCTCTGAATTCTCCTCTGAGGAGCTATTGGTAACCAACGAGACATGCGCTTCGTCAGAGAGCACTGTCTGCTCTGAAGACCTTGTTTCCACTCCAGATTTTTCCATGACCGTGCCAAATGGCTGATGCAAGGAAGAGTAATTGAATGTACTAAAATTGTTGACAAATTTAACACGTAATAAAAAATGATGGCATGATATAATTCACATATAAGATGACTGGCTAACTAGGGTGGCATTGCAAAATTCACATATATGATGCCTGGCTAGACAAGATGGCATTGCATGATTCACATATACGATAAAGAAACTAAACATATGGCATTGACACAAAGCATGTCTAAACTAAGCAGATGACATCTTTAATGTATACAGGAAGCAATGCAAGGCACCATATGCATGATATTACCAACATCAGCATGCCAAGTTAGAGCGAAGACCTCATGGGGTAAATAGGAGTGGTCTTCTCCTTCTGAATCCCCCTCATAACAGTTATCTTCCTCTTGATTACGATCTGAAATGGGTGGAGGGGGGCTGCCTTTGCGCCCACCATGGAACGACGTCTGCATGAAATTTTATTGCCATGCAAGACTCATCTCTTTTGCTCTACATGATCAGTTCCATTGTGTACAATAACTGGCATGCATAGGAATAAAACATAGTGAGATTATGTAAGGAGTGCATGCATAAATCCAGAGTGCTGGTAGCAAATTGTGGATAGACCCAAAACCAATGATAGCAGGCAGATAATAGCTTTAGTTAAAAAATACAGATAATGGTTCCTTTAATGTTTGTTTGCGCCCAACATGAAACTCATAGTAGACACCAGAGATTAACCAGATAGTAGACAGATAGTACTGATTGCTGCCCCAATATGTACCCCACAACCATTTAAAAACTCAAGTTTCAGCATTAGTTTGGACTGACTCGAGTCTAATAGGTGAACATGACGATAATGTAGCATGTCATCATATTAAGCGGCGCATAACGTAGGCGGAACGGAAGAGTGCGACCTCTCTTGCGGACCCGTGTAGTCCTCAAGGTCATCTGCTCAGTTGATGATGGTAATGCAGTTGTCGTGGCTGCCGGCGGTGGGGAAGAAGATCTGAGGTGGCGAAAGACAGTCTGGAGAGCGGATCCCTGCTGTGGTGAACCCTTCCGTCGTTGGAGCAGCTGAGCTGGGGTGGAACACAGCGCCGCAGGAGCAGGACAAACCACTGGGATTGTTTGAATTTGAGGATTCTAACAATGCAGGGATAGGAAATAGACAGGAATAGGATAGGAATGCACGCAAAAAAGCAGATAATTTAAAAACACAGGATTTCTGCCAACTGGGTGTTTGATTCACAAAATTGGAAGATCACAGGATGCAAAAAGCATCGTGAGATTAAGTCAAACCACAAGAAAATGTACGGTTATAATGCTATTATGCTACTATCTCTTAGTCTTGTGCTTGATGAATAGGAATATGAAAAGGAGGAGAAGTGGAAATTAGAATTCCTACGGTTTTTCTTTCAAGGAGACACTAAAGGAACAAATCCTACAGTTTTCCTTTGCTCCATTCCTTTGCACCAAATTCATGAAAAGTAGTACCATAGGAAACTTTCCAATTCCGATGTTTTTCATTCACTTTTCCTTTCAAGCACTTGTGATTCTATTAGGCAGGCTTGAGGAAGGAAAATCCTACAATAAAAAAATGTTTTTATGCTATTTCTATTACTTTGGACCCAGGCCACTGCCATACCAGCTCAACTCCCAGGCCCATCGACAAATGCACAGCTGAAACGCGCAGAGATAAATAATGATCGCGTTCAAGAGAGTCCATCACAGATAGCTAAGTTGCCTGGCACCTCACTTCTTGTCATATAGTAGGATAAAATAATCGTATTTCCCGTTTCTACGAGTGCTCAGTGGACAATATATATAACATGTAGAGTAAAAAAGAGGTGCAACAAGTGTAGAACCTCTTTGGCGAAGCCATGTCGATCTCAGCGTGATTGGGTTGGCCGGTGAGGATGCTCCGGCTGACTTGGCTGTCGGAGGAGGGGAAGAAGATCTTAGGTGTCTGGAGATGGAGCCTATCGTGGACTTGTCACGGCAGATGTCCTCATGAACGGACTTAGTCGTAGGGCCATCGTACGGGTTTACCTAGAGAGGTTAAAGCGGACACAAGACACGGGAATTATACTGGTTCGGCCCCTTCAATGAAGGTAAAACCTACGCCCAGTTGTGATGTGATTGATATGGTTTGGCGACTAGGGAGCAATAGCTTTGCCTTAGCCTCAAATCTCTCTCCCTAACTCGCCACCGGTCGTCCCCTTATATACACGGATTGACGCCTTGGTCGGTTTCTGAAGTCCCAATCCGGCTCATACAAGAGTCCGGCTTGATCTCTCCTTTCCTGTCTTACAACACAAGCTATAACGCTAAGGCGGTTTACATACATGGACCTTAATTCGCCTCTGGGCTCCAGGCGTCCACATGGGCCTGGATCATGAACGAGTGTGAACCGGCCCTCCCGGGGCGGTTCACACTCAGTAGTTATATCCCCAACATTAGGCCCCAGATTGACTTGAACCGGTTCATGTTAATCTTCACACCCTCAAGAAACTCTTGATCTCTTTCCTCCTTTCAGAACCGCCACCGCTTGAACGCCCGTGATGTCATCTTCCGATTCGCGTGTCGAAAGGCCCCGACGTCATCCTTAAAAAATAAATCCAAACAGTAAGATTCCCTGCATTTAATGCCATTCCCGAAATCGAGGCGGCCGCTGCACCTTCCGCCGCTTTTGACTCCTCGATTCGCGCCCGTTGATTGCTCCGGTCCCTTATAAATAGACCGGTCGGGCCATTCTCTTCTTCTTCTTCCTCTCTTCTTCTTCCTCGCGACCCGCCCGACCACGAAGCTCTTGCCGTCGCCCTCAACCTTCGACCGACGCTTCCCGCCGGTCTGCATCAACCTGATCTTACCAGAGTTTTAGCGCTCCTCCGTGGTTCCCGCCGTCGGTAAGGTTTTCTTTAAACCCTAGATCTCATCTCGAAACTCGGTTCGTCTCATAGCTCGTGAGCGTTCATGCCGATTCTTCATACCAGTTCCACCATGGCCGTGCGGCTCATTTGTACCGCTCCTCATATGCAAACGGCTGCTTTTGCCGTTTACCCGACTCTAGGCATCTTCCCCTTTGTTCAGATCCTTCGCTTTAACATGCCCGAACCTTCTGCTTTGTAGGAGGTCTGCATAGGTCGCAGAAATTTTCCTTACTGATCCCCGGTAGATCTAGTTTTGTTCCTTTTGCATGGGAAACCTGTTTATGTCTATACTTAGCAACTTTTTCAGCTCTGCCTCCTCTGGCGGTTTAACTACTGATATCTACTCCGTCCTCCATTAGTCCTTAGTTAAGCCGGAATTTCCGGTTCTTTGGATTGCCGCTTAACATTATCTGTAACTCGACCTGTTCAATGGTGAACCGTTTTCCTTTCTTTCGCAGCCTTAATCTTCCGGAATGGCTCCTCAATTTGCTGCTTGCAATCGGGTCCGTCCAAAATCACCGAGACGCAGCTCAACGGCTACGTCACCACCGGGCGGTTTGGCTCCAAAAGACGTCCTCCATTGGCGTGTTCCGAGGGCGAAGTTTCCTCCCGAGCATGGCCGGGGAAGTAATTGTGTTTATGCAGCACCTAGACCGGGGTTACGCCCGCCGGTTCAAAGTTTTTCCGGACGTCCTTGCGGTTTGCAACTCCATCCGCAGGATATCGGCCCAATTCCGTTTGAACATATGCAACTTTCAAGTCTTCTGTGAAGTCTATCTTCAAGAAGAACCGTCGTGGAGTTGTTCCGGATTTTTTCCATTTGAACCGTCGCACGTAATTTTACGATGGTCCCAACACGGAGCTGGGCGGCGTTTCAATTCAGAAGAGGAAGGAAGCCGATTTCCCTCACGCCAAGCACCACAGCCATCCAAAGGATTGGAACCAAACTTGGTTCTACTGCCGTAACACCGCTACCGCCAACGAAAACCCCTTGCCGGGTTACCGTCCTCACCGCTCAGCAACCATCATCCACCGCCTTCACGCTTAACCGCCGCGAACGGAAAAACTTCGCGCCACAAATAATCAAGCTCCGGGCTCTAATGGCCAATGGCTTAACCGGCGTGGATCTTGTGCGTTCTTTGGGTCTCTTGGGGCGTGTTGCCACCGAGCCGCTGGCCCGGATTGATGCTGCAGTACACCGCCAGCCTCAAAGATCCTCACAGGCGTCACGAGCTACCCATAACCGAACAGGAGACCACCGAGATCGTCAAGAAGATGCTCGATGAGCCAATCTCCGTCTGCAGCCTCACCGGGTTGGCTCCATTTTGTGCCGCCAACAAACCGCCGTGATAAGCTCTTCTTACTGTCTTTCGGGCTTGTAATACTGTTGACATATGCTAATGCTTGCTGCTTCCCAGGCTGAAAGCTCCTTCTGGAAACGCACCAGACCGGTCCGGGCGCCACGTGCAAAGTCCAAGGCCACTAAGAAAGCTGGCAAGAAAAAGACCACCGAGTCCTCTGAACCGCCGGAGGACGAAGAATCAGAAGCCGAGGTAAAACTTTGACATTTACGAGGGAGCCGCCATAAACCGGCTTTCCGCTTTGTATTTCTTCTTGCATATGCTTGGCCTCTTTACCTTCTTTTTACCGACACTTTTTCTTCCTGTGATGATCTTTGAAGCCGGTCATGCCGATCCTGTTGAGGTAATCCTTCTTTCTTCCGAATCTGAGCTTGCGCTGTTAAGAGAATTCGTCGCCCGTCAGGAAAGTGAAAAAATACCATTCCTGTGCTTATTTGAATCCAAATCTTTTCTTGAAGACACAGCAGATCAAGAGCGCCGTACAACCCGGCACGATGGTCAACAGGTTACCTCACCGGTTTACGGACACCCCAATCCGAAGCGTCGTCCGTGAGGTGACTTGCTCTCTGAAAAGCGTTATCCCTTAAAAGGTTTCTTCCGATGTTCTCTCAATCCGTCGACTCGAATTATCAGGCCTCTTCCAACTCGTCTGGCGGTTCATCCACCACACAACTGCCTCCGCCGAACATCGCCAAGGGGTATGTAATTACTTGTCATCAATTCGATTCCCTATTAATTTGGTCAATTTGTCTTGATCCAACTCTGAATATTGCAGCACCAAGGCTCGTTTGAGCAAGAAAGCGAAAACTCTTGATCCTACTCCGGATGGTGATCCGGAAAAAACCCCAGAACAGCCACATGAAAATCCTGAAGCCGCCAAGGAAAGCTACGGCGAAGTTGTACAAGGATGATCTTGGCGACCGCCGAAGTTGAACCGGAGGTCCAAGTGGAAACCTCACAGCCTGCTTCCACCAAACCCGCCCACCGAGCGGATCGTGACTGTTGAACCGCCGAGCCAAAGCAAGACGACATCAAGCCCAAACAAGACCGCTGAAAATGACGATGTTCTTGTGGCCAGTACTGGCTACACCGCTCCTATCCAACGGTCGCTTTAGCCAAGCATAGCATCAAAGAAAGTTCCACTACTATCAAGAAAGACAAGGGGAAGGCGGACATGTCTCATTACGAAAATTTCTCCGCCCAAGAACTTCATTCCGGCTTACGAACCCGGCTTTACACAAGCCGTGACCTTGAAGCCGGTCTAGTAAATCGCATGAAGGACCGCTATGAGGTAATAATTTTGACCTTTCTCATCTTTGCACTGCATAGTAGCCCCCAAGGGTCGGTTTAATTTTGCGAAGTTAAACCGGGACTTAAGTTGCGTCTCCTTAGCAAATTGAGATCAACTAGCCATTAGCCCCCAAGTGCCAAGTTGAATACTTGTATTAAGCTTGGGACTTGTATAATGAAACCACTAACATGCTTTATTTGTCATCGAATGAAATACACCAAAGAATTTGTGCAACTCAAGGACCTCCGAACCAATCTGAAACCCAAATAGCGAAGCCACCAAAACCAAGGATGAGCTAAAGACCGCCGACCACCATGGAGCAGCTGAAGGAGTGGTATAAATCCGAGCGGGTCAATCGACGCCGAGAAAGCCGGTTTAATAAAACGGGCGGAGGAAGCGGAGGCAGCCCTTAAACCGGTGACTGAAGAGCTTACCGGACTCAAACGCCAAGTGCATGCCATGACCACTGCCGTCTTTGGTAAGTAAATTTATACTGAATATGCCTGTTAACGCTTCCGCCGGTTTAACTTGGGCTGTCTAAACCTGGTGCAGGTAAGCGTATTGCTCATCCGGCTCGGCGTGCGAAAAAAGCTCAAGGCTTCGTGACACCCTGATTGAACAGCTATATATACGGCGCCAGCGGGCCATATGCGCCATTTCATACGACAACACGGCGCCGTCCCTGATCGTAGAGATCTTTGGACCAGCTGTCCATGATTCCGGACAGCTTGAAGAGATGAAGCGATCCGCAGCCCGGGCCGGGCGCCGCTCTCGACTCGTGCCAAGGCATGGATAGCGGATCTTGATCCGGCCGACATAGCTAAAGGTTTTCCCAAATACCAAGAGAACGGCGGCGAAACCTTCGATAACGATGCCTCAAACGGATTACAAAGGAAATGCGTCCATTGGCGAAGTCAACCGCCGTGAAGCCAATCTGGAAGTTCACCGATCTTTTATGACGCAAACAACAAGCGGGTGGATTTTGTCATCCCGGAAGTGCAGAGCCTGATTCCTCCAATCCGTAAGCACACTTACGCCCCTGACGTTGATCCGGCTGAGCTGATAAGTGAAGAAGCTGTCTTCGTGCCTTAACTCGGATTGTTGGTCTACCAATGACTTCGGGCTTTGGGTGAAGAAGAAGAGGAAGCTGAACCGGCGCCAGCGCCGTGCCCTCCACCTCGCGCCAACCCGGTGAAGCAGCGTAATCCGCCAAGCCGGGCGACATATTCAAATTTTCAAGGCATAACTTCGCGTGAAACGCCGGGCCTCAAAAGGCTTTGTAATAGGATAGCAAGTGTCTTTCTTTGAACAATGCCAGTACAATCTCAGTCTGTAAACTTTTGCATGGCGACGGGACCCGTTGGCTTTCAGTAGTAAATCCTGCAACATATTTTGCCTGCAATCACAAGTTCTTAAACCGCCTTGGCGGTTTACGCCGCTAGCCAAACTGATACCAATATATTGATATGAGATAATACCGAGGTATATGATCAAAGCTATGTGATACGAACATACCTGCCAGTATTAGGCACACAGTTGGCTTTAGTCAAACCCGAAGTGAAGGCCTTATAAACCATCACTGTCACAGGAGAACAGTCCTTCACAGATAAAACCTGATTTACCGTGTAAATCGTGGCCGAACATGATAAGCCCCTGTTACTCCATAATGGGATGTTAACAAAAAATCAAACCGAACAAACAATCGCCAGCTTTAAAAAGGTATTGAATGCGGAACATAAATCCGGTTTAAAGAATTTTGTCGGTTTAAGAAGGCCAACAAAAACCAAATGACAGGCATAAAGACCCCATGGAAGCAAAATCAATGAGGAAAATCACTTTGCAAGGAAAGGCTGCCTTGAGCGGATCGAGATGGCGCTACCATGGTCGGACATGACCAAGCCCCCTATACGGTGTAGCGGTGGTTCAAGTCAGCCAGGTCCCCAATCGAACTTCGTGGCATGACGCCGATCAAATGGCATTGCGATGGTTCGGGTTCGACCAAAGCCCCCAAGTGATTCTATGGCCTTAGGCCGACCAAGAGGTGTATTTGGTTCAGACGTGACCATGCCCCCAAATGATCTGGTGGCTTTCGCCTGCCAAGAGGTGTTGCATTGGTTCGGACACGACCAAGCCCCCAAATGACAAAAATTTCTAAAAACAAGGCCGAGGGTTAAACCGGAGGCCGCTTTACGAATCATCTCCATGTACCCAAACCGGTCCTTTGTACAGAACAGATACCCCGCTTTAGCCGAGGATCCGGTTTATTGCTTTTATTCATAATATATACATCGTCTTGATATGTACATAAGTGGAGCCAATGGCTCAAGTATAATAAGGCCGAAGATGAGCTATGTTCCATGGCAAGTTGTTCTCCTCCTCTGACGTGCGTGAGTCTTTTCGCTCTCGAACATCAATCGAGATAGTAGGACCCGTTGTATAGAGCCTTCATCGACCACAAAAGGCCCTTCCCAAGGTGGGGATAGCTTGTGCATATCTTTACGATCTTGAATGAGCCGCAGCACCAAGTCTCCTTCACGAAAGGTTCTGGTTTTAACCACGCCGCTGTGATACCGACGAAGGTCCTATTTGGTGAACCGCCGAGCGAGCTGCTGCCATATCGCGCTCTTCGTCGATCGATCCAAATCATCTTGCCGTGCTGCCTCGCTTATCTGCCTCAACATAAGCTGCTACTCGGGCGAGTCGTGGCGGATATCATCGGGAAGGACCGCCTCCGCTCCATAGACCATAAAGTACGGAGTGTATCAAGTGGATCAGTTGGGGGTAGTATTTATACTCCTTTTCTCAGATGGTAGCTCTTCAACCCAACACCCGGCGTCCTTTCTAAAGGGACCATAAGCCGGGTTTGATACCTTTCAAAATTTCCTGATTAGCTCGTTCCGCTTGACCATTGGATTGCGGGTGGGCTACGGAAGAAACATCAAGCGGATGTGCTCCCGTTCACAAAATTCCTTCATAGCTCCTTTGGACAAATTGGTGCCATTATGCAGTGATGATCTTGTGCGGAAACCCAAACCGGAAAATCACCCGCTTGATGAACTGAACCGCCGTGGCGCATCACACTTGCTAATGTGCTCGCCTCGACCCACTTGGTAAATTTATCCACCGCTACCAACAGGTGGGTCTTTTTGTCCTTGGATCGTTTGAAAGGTCCAACCATATCCAGCCCCAAAGTCGCAAAGCGGCCAAGTAATTGGAATCATCCTCAATTCTTGGGCTGGCACATGAGCACGCTGGAGAACTTTTGGCAACCATCACACCGTCGGACCAGATCCTCCGCATCGGCATGGGCGATCAACCAATAGAAGCCATGGCGGAACGCTTTGGCCACGGGGGTTTTGAACCGCGTGGTGACCACAATCCCCTTCATGAATCTCTCGCAATATCTCACGGCCCTCTTGAGGACACACAACGCTGAAACGCCCATACGACACGCTGCGGACGGTGCAACTCGCCATTAACAATGGTCATAGACTTAGACCGCCCGAACTATCTGCCGGGCCAACGTCTCATCCTCCGTAACTTCGCCCCGATTCATGTACGCCAAATAAGGGAGGCGTCAATCCGGATTGATGTGCAAGGCCGCCACCAATTGAGCCTCCGGATCAGGGATAGCCAAATCAATTTCATCAGGCGGCTTAAGCGGCGGCTTATGCAAGACGTCAAGGAAAAGCGTTAGGCGGGACGGTTTCTGCTGGGACCCCGGCCGGCTCAAAAGCATCACCGCCTCGTTCTTCCGACGATCCACATGGTCCACCTGGTACCCTTAAAATGTCCTGCAACAACGTCCACTTCCGACGATATGCAGCCATGAGTGGATCTTTGGAGTCCCAAGTGCGGATACCTGGGGCCACTAAGTCCGAATCACCAAAGCATTTAACCCGGTGAGGTTCATTTCTCACAGCCATCCGGAGGCCATGGAGCAAAGCCTCATACTCAGCTGCATTGTTAGTACAAGGGAACATTAGGCGGAGAACATAACAGAACTTATCACCTCATGGGGAAGTTAATACGACTCCAGCCCCGAGCCCTCCAATTGCTCGGATCCATCAAAATGGATGGTCCAATAGGTGTGATCCGGCTTCTCTTCCGGTGCTTGCAACTCCGTCCAATCATTAATGAAATCCACAAGTGCTCGAGACTTTATAGCCGTCCGTGGCACATACTTTAAACCGTATGCCCAAGCTCTATAGCCCACTTAGCAATCCGCCGATTGCTTCCCGGTTCAGTATGATATCGCCTAAAGGAGCCGAACTGACCACTGTGATGGGGTGCCCTTGGAAATATTGCTTCAGCTTCCGGCTTGCCATAAAACCCCATATACCAGCTTCTGCCAATGTGGATATCTTTGCTTAGATTCAATGAGAACCTCACTGATGTAGTAAAGCGGTGTTGAACCGGATACTCCTTCCCTGCCTCCTTGCGCTCCACCACAATGGCCACACTCACTGCCCTGGCATTAGCAGCAACATATAACAGGAGCGGCTCCCTGTCAATAGGGGCAGCAAGAACATGCGGGTTGGCCAGCTGCCGCTTTAAGTCCTCCAATGCCTCATCAGCAGTTGAACTCCAGACGAATTGATCCGTCTTCTTCAGCATCTGGTACAAAGGGATGGCCTTCTCTCCTAGGCGACTGATAAACCGGCTTAGCGCAGCAATCCGGCCTGCCAAGCGTTGGACATCATTGATGCATTTTGGCTTGGCTAAGGAGGTGATAGCTGTAATTTTCTCCGGATTAGCCTCAATCCCCCGGTTAGACACAAGAAAACCCAACAATTTGCCTGCTGGAACACCAAAGACGACTTGGCGGGGTTGAGCATCATCTTGTACACCCGCAAGTTGTCGAAGGTTTCCCTTAAATCCTCAATCAATGTTTCCTTCTGCCTTGATTTCACCACGATATCATCCACGTGGCGTGCACATTACGGCCGATCTGTTTATGCAAACAATTTCAGACGCATTTAACGCCGATAAGTTGCACAGGCGCTCTTGAGCCCAAAAGGCATGGACACATAGCGAAGGCTCCAAAAGGGGTGATAAACGCCGCTTTCTCCTGGTCATAACCGCCATCTTAATCTGATGATAACCGGAATACGTATCCAGAAAGCTCAAACGCTCACAACCCGCCGTCGCATCAATAATCTGATCAATGCGGGGAAGGGCGAAAGGATCTGCTGGACAAGCTTTGTTAAGGTCTGTGTAATCTACGCACATGCGCCAAGTGCCATTCTTTTTAAGGACCAGAACCGGGTTGGCGAGCCACTCTGGATGAAAGACTTCCACGATAAACCCTGCTGCCAACAGCCTAGCAACTTCTTCTCCGATGGCCTTGCGCCTTTCCTCATTAAACCGGCGAAGAAACTGTTTTACCGGTCTGTATTTCGGGTCAACATTAAGAGTGTGCTCAGCGAGCTCCCTCGGTACACACAGCATGTCGACGGCTTCCATGCAAAAATGTCCCGATTCTCACGGATGAACTTCGATGAGCGCTTTCCTATTTCGGATCCAGGTTGGCACTGATGGTGAACTGTTTGGATGAATCGCCGGGCACAAAATCAACAAGCTTCGTCTCAGCCGCCGATTTGAACTTCAAGTCCGGATCATGCTCTGTAGTTGGCTTCTTCAAAGGGGTCATATCCGCCGGATCAACATTATGTTTATAATACTTTAACTCTTCCGTGGCACAAACCGACTCCGCGTAAGCCGCATCACCTTCCTCGCACTCTAGAGCGATCCGTCGGCTCCCATGAACCGTTATCGTTCCTTTGTGACCCGGCATTTTCAGCTGTAAGTAAACATAACAGGGCCGTGCCATAAATTTAGCATAAGACGGCCGCCCAAAGAGGGCGTGGTAAGGGCTTTGAATTTTTACCACCTCAAACGTCAACGTTTCTGTTCTGGAGTCATGTTCGTCCCCAAAGGTCACCTCCAGAACTATCTTACCGACCGGGTACGCTGACTTACCAGGCACCACTCCGTGGAACACCGTGCTGGACGGCCTAAGATGCCTATCTGTTAACCCCATACGCCGGAAAGTCTCGTGAGTACGAGGATGTTGATGCTGCTTCCTCCATCCATAAGAACCTTGGTAAACTTGTACCCTCCTACCGGGTGCCACCACCAAGGCTAATCGGCCGGATTGTAAACCCGGGAGGATGATCCTCTCTGCTCCACACAATCGGCTGCTCGGACCAGCGTAGGTAATGCGGCGCGGCAGTTCCGTTCAACAACACCGACCGCCCGCCTCTGAAGTTTTCGGTCCCGTCGGTCCAAACTGGTGGTAAAGGCATTAACTGCCCCCCATTCAACTGCTTTGGGTTGCTCGATAACCCGACTGCCGCTTTGTTGATTGTAGCCCCTTGGTTCTCGACTGCTCGATTATCTTGATTATTCTGATTGCCTTGCCCGCCCGGATTACCACCGAATCCGGGCGGAATTTCCTCCATCGTAATCTCGGAGCGGATCCGGAACCGCCCGCCGGTCCCTTGATCATACCGAAAGAGTTGGAGTTTTAAACTCCTGCATAATATAACAATCCTTCCAAAGGTGGTTCGCGGTACCTCCTTCGTCCGTGCTTCGGACAAGGTTGATTTAATATGAAGTTCAAAGCGATCCGGATTGTGACCGCCCGGTTTGACTTTGCCCTGCCCGCCGCTGACCCTTGTCCTGCGCATTGGTGTTGGCTACGAAACCCGTGTTGCCGTTAAACTGCGCTTTGTTCCTCCATTGCACGCCAAATGGTGCTGCTGGACCACAGAGCTGCCGTTCATTTTCCCTTCCCCACTTCATCATTATCGATTCGGGATCCTTGGTACTATCGTAATCAGCGTATTTTACCAACACGCCCATTAGAGTGCCCATGTCATGGCAAAACGCTTCATGCGACCCAGCTTCAATTTCAATGGCTCGAACCGCAATTGGCTTCCAAGGTCAAGATCGCGGAATCGGGGTTGATCCGGTCAAGAATGTAAAACTTCCGAACGCAGGCGCACTCCAATGGGTTGTAGACTCTCCCTCTGCTGGACACAAGCTGCCGGATCCACCACCGACATGGGCTGCTTACAGGTGTCTTTGAAATTTTGGATGAATCGGGTCCATGCGAATCGGGTCCACGAGCTGATGGAGTTGGGTGGCAAGTTTTTAACCAAGTCCGGGCCGTACCTTCCAAAGATCATTGTGAAGTACTTCGCATGCGGCTTCATCCACGTCCAAAGATCTCCATGGCCATCTCGTAGCTTTCTATCCACGCCTCTGGAGCCAAGTCGGCGGTATAATTCGGCACCTTGCGTGGCCTTGAAGTCCTTGGGCAATCGCACGTTGCGCAAAGCGAGGACAAGGCAAGGCACCCCCAAAGAGCCGGACGTGACCCCTGGTTCAAGGTGGTCGGTCGAACGGCGTGGCGGATGATCCTCCGCTTGTGCTACTAACTCGGCCTCCCTACGTGCCTGGCGCGGTCCACTACCACTTGAGCATCTTCAAAGCCGCTGCGGATTGTTGCCTTGGCCGGACCACGCTGCGCATTGCTCGTCTGGCGGTTCATCGACGCGTCGGCTGTAGCTCCGGCTCGGGCGGGGGGTGGAGTGGATCCGATCTCGACTGTACGAGTACGCTTCTTGCTGAGCCAAGGCCGTCCTGAGGAGCTCCTTAACCCGGTGTGTCTCCACCGCCTGCGGTGAATCACCTTCAATTGAATCGCCTCAACCGTGCCGCAGCCGCCACGAGGTTATCCATCGGGTTGGAGTAGTGACCCGGAGGTGTCTGCGACGATGCAGGGCGCACGGTATGATGGCGAGATAGATCTATCATACGGGCTGAACCGGTGCGGCCGTCCAGTGCTTCCGGCGGTTTACCAATGGCGGCGGATTACTGGTCCCTGCCTTACAGGGTATTGAAGAGCTCCCTTCCTCGAAAACGGAAGGTAAACGGGACCTGTACTTCCTTTTCATGACTTCCTGTGGCCGCTCTGGTCCGGCTGAGCCTATAAGCCTGCGCATCCAAAGCGGCCCGTTCGCTGCCATCCTTTCGTCCGCGGCTGCCGAGTCCGCTTTAGCATTAGTGATCTATTCCTCACCTTTGCAATCTCCGCGTTGTGCGAGTCCTGATCCGGCGGATTAGCTTCCGCCAAGAGCACAACTAACGCGTCGAAGAGCTCGACAAAACTTGAGCCGGCGGGCGCCAGGCCTCCTTCCCGGCTGCCGTCACCGCTGTTGAACCGGGCGACCGGGGCGCCCATGGTCGAAGAGTGAAGCGCCGCCTGCGTACCGCCATGAAGATCCCAACCCGGTGGGGTAGATCGAAGGGTCCGGAATACTTTCTCCGTCGGAACAACCCCGATCCGCCATCTCGTAGCTGGTATAGAGACTCGGTTTCTCCGGCCGACGATTACGTCGCCAGAGTAGACAACAGTTTCGTCACCAGATGCTGATCCGTCTCGTAGTCTCCGTGGGCGACTCCCACGAAAACATGCTTGACCGCCCGGTTTAGCCAGGGCAGGACTCTTCTTCGCCCGTTGAGCCGCTCTCGGCGAGGTCGGTCTGACGTCCGGCCCGAGCTCGCTCGCCGATCTTGCCGATAAACACGTGTATGCCGCCAAAGGGGACCCGGTACCAGTACTCAACCGAGCCGCCTCGGGGCCCCAGTCCGCATCGTCGATGTAGAGCTTGCCGCGACGACTCTTAGTCATCCGCCCACTACATAGCCTTCGAGTCCTTCGAACTTGCCCTCTAAGATCATCAAACCATCGTCGATGCGATAGCCCACGGTGGGCGACAACTGTCGTGGACTTGTCACGGCAGAGGTCCTCTTGAACGGACTTAGTCGTCGGGCCATCGTACGTGCATCCCTAGAGAGGTTAAAGCGGACACAAGACACGGGAATTATACTGGTTCGGCCCCTTCCATGAAGGTAAAAACCTACGTCCGGTTGTGATGTGATTGATATGGTTTGGCGACTAGGAGCAATAGCTTTGCCTTAGCCTCGAAATCTCTCTCCTAACTTCGCCGGGTCGTCCCCTTATATACACGGATTGACGCCTTGGTCGGTTCTGAGAGTCCCAATCCGGCTCATACAAGAGTCCGGCTTGATCTCTCCTTTCCTGTCTTACAACACAAGCTATAACGCTAAGGCGGTTTACATACATGGACCTTAATTCGCCTCCGGGCTCCAGGCGTCCACATGGGCCTGGATCATGAACGAGTGTGAACCGGCCCTCCCGGGGCGGTTCACACTCAGTAGTTATATCCCCAACAGAGCCCGAGGTACTGCTCCGCTCTGATGGAGGGTTTCGTCGTTGGAGCAGCTCCAGTGAGTTGTACGACGCCGAGGCTGAAGCAGGACAAGAGAGACAACGAACAATGTTAACCTGAGTGGAATTCTAATAACATCTCCAATACATGACGTAAAATACATAACCACAAAGTGCTAGATGTAAAATACACCAGCTGCTCATCTCTGAACTTAACTGTCGAAACTGAATTTAACTGTCGAAACTGAACTTAAATGTCGAAACTGAACTTAACTGTCGAAACTGAATTTTGCTGTCGAAACTGAATTATGCTATCGAAACTGAACGCACTAGCAAGGTGAGGCTACACATCGGTCGACTGACTTTTTCATCTCTGGTCAGTCGATTTTGCAGCCGTTGGATACGAAATCAAGGGCATGCAGTTCATCTTCATCCTCCACCCCCCTGAGCCGGCCAAACAGTAGCCCCCCGCCGCCCGCGGCCGGTGGTGCGCCGCCCCGCCCGCCCCGAAAACACTCCCCACCGCCGGTCCGCCGCCGCCCCGGCCATCCCTCTAGGCCCCCCCGTGCCGAGCATTTTCTCCGACGATCCCCACGTCGCCGCCCCGCCAACACCCGCCCACCGCCCGACCACCGCCCCATCCTCAAACCTAAGATAGATAGTGGGGTACCTCTCTGGCGAGCCCCCTCGCCGCCAAGGCTGGTTCTTCCTTCACCCGGCGAGCCCCCACCCCTGAAAATCGATCGACCCAAAAGTCGATTCACCGATCAAGAGTAGCTAAATCGGAGCAAAGCATCGCAAGCAAGAGCAAGAGTGAGAGCAGCAGCGAAACAAGAGCAATAGCAAGAGCGAAGCAGGTAGGACCAAGAGCAAGAGCAGAGCAGCAGCGCGAGCGAGAGCTAAAGCAGCAGCAGGTCCTACTGATGTGGACGTCGCCGCCGAGGGAGCGACACCGTGGAGGAAGTGGCCATCGACGCCGCCGTGGATGGAGCCGCGCCGTGTCGGCTCGGGACTGAGCGCCGGCAGCACCGTGAGATCGAATCAAGAAGAAAATGCGGCGGTTGGTGTACAACCTCGTTGGTGGCGCCGATTAGGCCGCAACTTCATCCGAGGAAACGGTGATGATGATGCTCTTCCGGTGCTGCAGGTGAAGACGGCGGTGTGGGAATGGAGGTGGCGCGAAAGGCGAGGGGAACGTCGGGGCAGCTCCTTGGAGGTGGAGGACGGGGTGGCTGAACCGGCGGGACAATGAGATCGACGACGGATCCTCATCCGGTACGGTTGATGAGGGACGTCGAGGTGTTGCTGTGGACGACGTCGTCAGGGAAGAGGCTCCGGCTAGGTGGCGGACGGAGCAGGGTGTGGGGTTTCGTCGCCGATTTTCGCGGCCTCGGTGTACGAATGGGTGGGCGGATGGGATGGCAGTGGGGAACCATGGCTTAGAGACGCGCTTGTCTGAAATGTGGGGTAAGTTACGAAAGTATCCCCACCGATTTGAGGTGGTTCTTTCGGTTTAGTGGTACCACGGGCATTTCACGTGTCGGGATTTCACAGGAGGTGGAGTTTTTGTAGCGTTGCAATTTTGGAATAGCAAAGGCGGGTTGAGATGGAGGGAGTTAGCCGAGCACAACGAGACAAAGATATATCTTAAATATTTCGCTAACAAAGGCGGGTTGAAGAGGCAGGAGTTTCAAGAAGACGACGATGAAGCGAGACGCTAGCTTGAATTTTCGGCATAACAAGGCACGGCTTGAAATTTCGGAAGAACAAGCTTAACGTGTACCAAAAAAAAGACAATTTGCACCTCAACACGCACAACACACACACAAACACCATTTAGACTAGAGTAACGTACACGTGCATTGCACGCATGAGATTTGGCAACCAAATTATGAATAAATACCACATTATAGCATGCAAGCTTTGAGTCATATATGCATGATGTAGATGTTTGTTTAATTCTTATAGTTCATTTCATTCAAAATCATCTAGTTTTTATAAGAAAGCTAATCTATTTTAAGATTCATGGAATTGTGCGTCGTAAGACATAAAGTAAAAACAAATAATGGCAAATCATGTAGAAAAACATTTGGACAATTCTGATACGTAAGATTCTAGAACAAATAAGAAGTGCTTGTGTTTTTATGTTTGTGCATTATGCTTAAGTTCAACCATGGAGTCTTCTAGATTATACATGTGGCGAAATCTGGTGGAATCTAGATGATATCCAACGGCCAGTAGTGCTCAAATTTGCCATCTTTGGACCATCAGATTCGCCTCATCCAACGACCATCTTTCAAAGTTAAAGTTACCCGCACACAACATAAAAAAATAAAATATAATATATATATAGGGGTATAGATATAGATATGTGATGCAAAAGCCGCCCATCATCTCCAATTAGAATAGTGTGTCCATGCACGGATGCGACGTGGCCAAATGATGTCTGCCATCGGTATCTCAAATTCAAATCAGTCTGACCTTGTTCAATGTGTATACATTACAACATGCTCGTTTCCAAACCACACCGCGTAGATCTCCGTTATATTCATGCATGCATGGGTTCCAAACATCGGGATCTCTTATTCAAATATTTGAATTCAACTTTACATTGATTGTGACCTCACCTATTCAGCTATTCTTTTACACCCACATAGTAGTCTTCTCTTTATAATTGTACCACTAACTTTCTCTCGTGCATGCATGCACACAGACTACCAGTCGGCATTATCCATCACACGCATGCAATCTATTTCTTCAGGTCGGTCTCCCATGAAGGCACACACCAACACACATCCCCCTCTCCATCATATCGGGCATTCTTTATCTCTCACGCATGCATGCGCAACAATCGATGTTCCTCTATGTATGTGTGTATATAGCTAGGTCTTTCATAGTTTTCCACACAAATCGATCAATCGGTATATCCAGTGAGGTCTGACCCTCTTTCCCACGTCCACATCAATCTATACCTCTCTATATAGGATTAACATATATAGCTAATACACCCACATTAATTAGGTATCCAACGTCCCCCTCTCATCATCCATGCCTTCCGCTTCATCTCTCAGACGCGTGCACAATGGCAAAGATAGGGGGCAGTAAGGGACCTGCCCCCTCCCTCCCTAACATCACTATATATCAAGGCTAATATGAATGTGATCATTAGACAATTGCTGCTAAAAATGGTTTAAGTTCATGAATTGACCCTCCTCGTAAAGGATTGGCAATGCTTGGCCCCCTAGCTCATTTATTTTTCATGGCTCCGCCACTGCGCGCATCAGCACACGTGTTCGCCCCCTCTCTCTAAATATCGATCTCGCACTTGTGCATTCCTGCATAGTCTCCCTCCACTCGGCCCCTCGCACCATCTTCTAGCCCCCCACCGGATTTTGCCACATGTACAATCTAGCAGACTCCATGGTTGAACTTAAGCATAATGCACAAACCTCAAAACAACAGTGGTTCTCTTTTGTTCTAAAATCTTCCGTATCATAACTTCCCAAACTTTTTTTCTAGTTGAATTGCCATTATTAGTTTTTTACTTTATGCTTTACAACGCACAATTCCACGAATCATAAAATAGATTAAGGGCTTCTTTGATTGAAAGGGTTCTCAAAGGAATTTTGGAGGATTCTAATCATTAGGAATTTTTCCTATCTTGGTTGTTTGATTCGTAGAATTGTAAACCATAGGAATTTTTCCATATGATTCATTTGCACTAGATTTCATAGGAAACAGCCCATCCACTCAAACCTCATTGAAAGAATTCTGCGTTTTTTCTATGCACAATCAAACACTCGTACAATCCTGTAGGATTCAAGACGACATTCCACTATAATCCCATGTTTTTCCTATTCCCGCGTTCTTAGCTTTTTTATAAAAACTACTCCCTCTGTAAAGAAATATAAGAGCGTTTATATCACTACTTTAGTGATCTAAACGTTCTTATATTTCTTTACGGAGGGAGTAATTGATTTTGAATGAGATGAACTATAAGAATTAAACGAAGGGCTACATCAGGCATATATGACTCAGAGCTTACATGCTATAGTGTGGTATTTATTCATAATTTGGTTGCAAAATCTGATGCGTGCAATGCACGTGTACCTTACTAGTACTTCGAGTTTGTGCAAAACACGTAAATTAGAATACCAATGGCACGCTACACAGTGTCTCTCTTACAGTTTGAAAGTGCAACTATCCCTGGGTGATTTTGGTAATTCCTAACAACATATAGCTCATTGAGCTAACATTATTCCAAGATCAATATTAAAGGAAAAGCTCAATGAATGGCATGGCATGGATGAGAAAAGTGGATCCCTCAAAATCCTAAGGACAAAGGATTGGCTCAAGCTTCAAGATCAAGACTCTACATTTTCTATTTTAGTGATCCAAGATCACATTGAGTCTATAGGAAAAGCCAATACTATCAAGAGGGGATGAGGTGTTGCTTAATGAGCCTCTTGCTTCATGTGCTTAGTGATATGCTCCAAAATCCTCAACTACCTTCCCACATCCACATATGACCTAAACCAAAAGTCAAACTCGGCCCCACCGATTATTTCTATCCGGCGCCACCGAGTTTCAAATGTCATAGCCACTGCCACAAACCCTAGCCACATCGGTTTCACTGATAGGGATCTCGGTCTCACCGAGATGGGATTGCAATCTTTCTGTTTCCCTTCGTAACATTTCGGTCTAACCGAAGTGAGCGATCGGTCCCACCGAGATTGCAATGTAAACTCTCTGTTTCCCTTTTGTAACATTTCGGTCTCACCGAGATGAGCGAATCGGTCCCACCGAGTTTGCCTGACCAACTCTCTGGTTAGCTTATTACCAAAATCGGTCCCACCGAGTTTGTGTAATCGGTCACACCGAGATTACGTTATGCCCTAACCCTAACCATATCGGTCCTACCGAGTTGCTTCTCAGTCCCATCGAAAATCCTAACGGTCACTAGGTTTGCTGAATCGTTCCGACCGAGTTTAACCATTCGGTCCCACCGAGTTTGGCAAATTGTGTGTAACAGTTAGATTTTTGGTGGAGGCTGTATATACCCCTCCACCCAGTCTTCATTCGTGGAGAAAGCCATCAGAACACATCTACACTTCCAATACACATTTTCTGAGAGAGAACCACCTACACTTGTGTTGAGCTCAAGATATTCCATTCCAACCATATGAATCTTGATCTCTAGCCTTCCCCAAGTTGCTTTCCACTCAAATATTCTTTTCACCAAATCCAAATCATGTGAGAGAGAGTTGAGTGTTGGGGAGACTATCATTTGAAGCACAAGAGCAAGGAGTTCATCATCAAGACACCATTTGTTACTTCTTGGAGAGTGGTGTCTCCTAGATTGGCTAGGTGTCACTTGGGAGCCTCCGACAAGATTGTGGAGTTGAACCAAGGAGTTTGTAAGGGCAAGGAGATCGCCTACTTATGAAGATCTACCGCTAGTGAGGTAAGTCCTTCGTGGGCGATGGCCGTGATGGAATAGACAAGGTTGCTTCTTCGTGGACCCTTCGTGGGTGGAGCCCTCCGTGGACTCAAGCAACTGCTACCCTCCATGGGTTGAAGTCTCCATCAACGTGGATGTACGATAGCACCACCTATCAGAACCACGCCACAAACATCCGTGTCTCCAATTGCGTTTGAATCCTCCAAACCCTTCCCTTTATATTCTTGCAAGTTGTATGCTTTACTTTCCGCTGCTCATATACTCTTTTGCATGCTTGCTTGAATTGTGTGGAGATTGCTTGACTTGTGCTAAGATAGCTAAAATCTGCCAAGAACTAAAATTGGGAAAAGGCTAGTTTTTTATTTGGTCAAGTAGTCTAATCACCCCCCTCTAGACATACTTCCAATCCTACAAGTGGTATCAGAGCTTTGTTCTCCATTTGCTTTGATTTCCATAGCTTTTGGTGGTCATAGCCTTGGTTTCACAACCTAGGAGAGTATGGCGTCTAGCGAGGGAAATTATCACCGTAGAGGTCCTTACTTTGATGGAACTAACTTTGCTAGTTGGAAGCATAAGATGAAAATGCATATTGTTGGACATAACCCCGCCGTTTGGGCTATTGTATGTATTGGTTTGCAAGGTGAATTCTTTGATGGGAAAGAACCGAACCGTGAAGCTACCGCGGAAGAGTTGAAGATGTTGCAATACAACGCTCAAGCGTGTGACATCCTCTTCAACGGATTGTGCCCCGAAGAATTCAACAAAATCAGTCGTCTTGAGAATGGAAAGGAAATTTGGGATACTTTGATTGATATGCACGAAGGTACCGACTCCGTCAAGGAATCCAAATTGGATGTGCTTCAAAGTCAACTTGACAAGTTCAAAATGAAGGATGGTGAAGGTGTCATTTGAAATGTACTCTAGGCTTGCTCTTATCACAAATGAGATTGCCGGCTTAGGAAGTGAAGAGATGACCGATAGATTCATCATCAAGAAGATCCTAAGAGCCTCGGATGGAAAATATGACAACGTGTGCACATTGATCCAAATGATGCCAATTACAAAGATCTCAAGCCAATGGAAGTCATTGGAAGAATTGTTGCTCATGAGATGTTACTCAAGGATAAAGAGGAACTTCACAACAAATCAAGTGGTGCTTACAAAGCCTCATGTGAAACCCCCACATCATCAAGTGAGAAACAAACCTTCAATGAAGAACTGAGCTTAATGGTAAAGAACTTCAACAAGTTCTACAAGAGTAGAAGCAAAGATAGAAGCTCCAAGTCAAGGTCCTACAATGACAAAAGATCTTCTAGTCGAGAGCGAAACTGCTACAATTGTGGAAGGCCCGGACACTATTCCAATGAGTGTACGGCCCCCTACAAGAGAAGAGAAGATTCTCCCAAGAGAAGAAGTAGAAGAGAAGAATCACCATCTAGAGAAAGAAGGAGTAGAGATGATCGTTATGAACGAAGATACTCACGGAGAAGCAAGGATTCGGAAAGAAAGGACAAGTCATCAAGGAGCTACACAAAACAAAGACATCAAGCTCATGTTGGTGAATGGGTATCTGGCTCCGACTCCGACAACCACTCCGAGAGAAGCTATCACTCCGATTCCGAATATACTCAAGATGAAGGTGTTGCCGGTCTAGCACTTGTTTCAACCAACTCCTACGACATATTTGACTCACCAAATGAAGGAGTTGGAACATACTTCATGGCTAAAGGCCCAAAGGTATCACATCCCGAGTATGTTGATTTCAATAGTGATGAAGATGACTTGTTAGGTGATGATGATTTACTTTTTGACAACTCTAGTGATGAATACTATGATGAAACGTCAATTAATCATGCTAAAATGAATGACAATGATAAGGTGAAGATTGAGTCTCTAACTAAAGAACTAAACACTCTTAAGTTAGCTCATGAAACTATCTTAAGAGAACATCAAGAACTTTTAAGGACTCATGAGAAATTAGGCTTTGAAAAGCTCAATCTTGAGCAAGAGCATGAGTTCTTAAAAGCAATCAATGATGATCTTCGTAAGAAAAGTTCTTCTTACATTGCCAAGCGTTTACTCTTATCCACTTACATGCCTCAAGTCAAGTCTAGTAACAAGAACAAGAAAGACTCTTCCTCTAGTAGTAACAACGATCGTGCTAAATTCAATATTGTTGCTCCTAGTAGTTCTCTTGATTCCACTAATGATTCTCTTAGCCAAGTTACACTTGAGCAAGAAAATAGCTTATTGAAGGGAATTATAGAGAAAGGAGTTTACAAGAGCCTTGCCGGAAGTAAGCAATTTGAGGAAATTGTACGCAAGCAAGGAAGGCACCGGAAGAATCAAGGTGTTGGTTTTGAATGAAAGTTCAATGCCAATGGGGTTGAGTGGGAAGAAGATCAATACCCCAAGACGAAGTGTGTTCCTCAACAAGAGAGGTATGATCCAACTTCTTTCAAAGGGACACAAGCTCAAGATGATCTTCCACCACAAGACTACAAGCAAAAAGGCAAGGACAAGCTTCAAGAGGAAATTGATGCATTTGAAGAAGCTCCTAAGACCTTAGTCAAGTGGGTTCCCAAGACTACTTCAAGTTACACTTCTTCAAGTACAACTACAACACCAAGGATTCCCATCAAGATGGTGTGGATCCAGAAGAAGAAGAACTAGCGAGTTCTTGAGGGTGACTCCACCAACATACTTCACTCTTATCATCTTGGCAAGAACAAGTGCAATCAACTTCCACATCTTGCACTAGTTCAAGGAGTCACAAACCCTCTTGTTGGTAAGACAAGGGACAAGGTAACCTAAAAGCTTTCATAGACATCATCTTGTGTGTGCATCACTCTATGTCTATGGATATCCTTGTTTGTTCCTTATGGGACTAACCCGTGTAGGTATTGAAAGTGCAACTCACTCCAATGGATAGCTCCAAATAATCTACATCAACATTGAGCATCCACATCTTCAACATCTACATGAAGTCATCATCGACAAAACCCACGGTTAGTTCATCCCTCTTAGGGGGGACCTCACATCTAGGGGGAGCTTTACTCTAAGAATTGAGCTAAAGCAACTCTAATGGTGTGAACACAACAACGCTTTATCTAAAAGTGGTAACCCCACTTGTGCTTAAACGATGAGTATGACCCATGATCAAATGTTCTCATTTGACTCCTAAGTCAATATACTCATATATAGATGACTTAGTCATCGCCAATTGCTTGATAGATGCTAGAATTGGTTGTGCATGCTTTGCCACATATTTCAATTGTCATTTTATTGTGTGAGCATGTCGATTGCATATTTTACTCATTCGAGGACATCCACTTGTTGTTTTGATTGATTGGAGTACATGTGTCTACCACGAGATTGTAGTAATGAATCTCAGATTGTTTATTGACTAGCCTGCCTCGGTTTATATAAGACACTGGAGGCCTAGGGTTTAGGAGAGTCCTTGTCGTGGGCGCCAAGTCTTGTGGAGTCTTCCTTGTATGCGGCAGAGGTCGTCCGAACTGGCCCATGAGTATCTGACCATGGGGTCCTCGGCCCAATCCAACTGATCGGGAGACGACGTGGTGAGTACCCCCTAGTCCAGGACACCGTCAGTAGCCCCCTGAACCGCTCTTCAAGTTGGGGACGCTCCTCGATTCTTTTCTTTTCTTTTGCCAAATGGATGGACAAGAATGCCTAAGAACCTTCTCTAGCTATCTATGCTTTTGTCGTCTCAAACTCTTTTCATGCTACATCACAAAATTTGATCAAGTCAGATTCAAACCACTCTGTGTGAGGAGCACTCGGAGTCCCCGATTTGTCATAGACTTAAACTTCCAAAACTTCTTTGTGTGTTTCGGTCTGACCGATTCCTCTATCCGGTCACACCGAGATCACAAAGTTGATCTAGGTTTTCATCTCGGTGCAACCGATTTGAACTTTTCGGTCACACCGAGTTTCTGTAACTGTCAACAGTTATGCATCTCGGTGCCACCGAGTTGTTCCACTCGGTCACACCGACAGGGTCGAGCTATATATACTCACGGGCAAAATTTTGGGAAGTTCTCCGAAACCTCTTCGCCCGCACATAACACGCTCTGCCTACTGGGTCTCCGGATCGTCCTCCTCGTCGCCAGCCGCCTCGTCAGCCTGGTCTCCGCCGTCAGCGAATTCGTCTCTGCCGTTGCCGCCGTAGCGAGTTCATTGCCGAACTAGGGTATGGACTCGATCACAGTGCTATCCCCGTCCAATTCCTAGCACATTGTGTTCATTATGCATCTTGCCACGATTAAAAGACCTCTATCCAGTCAAAACAGTCCTTAGAATAGATGCGATTCGAAAATTTAGGTTTAGGTTTCCGCCGAAACCATCTCGAACCCACCGGGTTGCAGAACTCGGTTCCACCGATTCGGCCAAGGCCATTGCACATGTGGTTCTCGGTCTGACCGAGAATTGCAAATCGGTGCGACCGAGTTCAGGATTTTGTGAAACCCTAGCAGTCTCGGTGCCACCAAACTGTGACTCGGTCTGACCGAGTTCACTAGTTTAGGTTCCAAAAGCTGCTTCGGTATCACCGAGTTTGCAAATCGGTTGATCCGAAATGCTTTCTGTGGAAAACTAAAACTAAGTTTTTGACTCGTTCTTCTGCAAAAACCTCTGCATTTTGTGATGCTCATCCACTCTATCTCATCTACAATCTATTCACAGGGTCTACAGTCAGTGTTTGCAACATGTCTGATCAAAGTGACAGCCAGAACAGGTCAGAGGAGCAAATTCACTTGAGTGAGGGCACTAGTCCCTCTAGTAGATCTGATGAGGGTAGCAGAAGCACCCAAGCAACTTGCCAAAGGCTGCCACTAGAGCAAGCAAGAAAAGGACTTCAGAGTCTGAGGATGAAGATTATGTGGCAGAAGAAGAGGAAGCCACTTCAAAGAAGAAAATGCTCAAGAAATAATATGGCTCAGCTGCAGCCACAAAGCCAGGTATGCATAAGAAGGCACCTGCAAGGAGAGTTCCCACTTCCAAGCCTAGGAAGGTTGCCACTGGAGAAACCATGAAGTTTACCGTGGAGTCTAAAGAAGAAGCTGGTGGCCAGGACAAAAAGAAAAAGAGAGTCAGAACCACTACTGCCAGAGTTCTTGGCAAACCCTCCATGAGGAGAGACTCTGAGGAAGAAGAGGAAGAAGAGGTTGCTGCACCAGCACCCAAGGCACAGAAGCTTATGGGTGATGCTATAAGGTCAGGGGCTGCATCATCAAAGCCCAAAGAAGCACCCAAAGCTGCCTCCAAGCCCAAGAGTGCACCTAAGAGGAATACCAGGAACATATCTGCTGCTGAGAAGAACAAGGCCCCAGTGCCTGATGTTGCTACTGAAGAAGAAGAAGAAGGACAAGTTCTAAGGAAACTCAAACCCAAGATTCTAGACCACAAAGATGCTCATCCTGTGGCTGAGGACATGAAGATCAGGAGAGATTCAGGATTGAGGCTATGGAGAGAGTCAGATCCATATGCCACCAGGAGAAGGACTGCTGTTGATTACAGGTTCCACACAAAGGAACAGCAAGACTTCTATGAGACAGTGCTGCTGGACAAAAAACCCATAGTATGTGACATGAGATGGGTTGACTGGGAGTATATCAAGGAGAATGAAGAACACTATCCTGGAGTGCTTGACAGCTTCAAAGCTTGTGGAGTTGCAGACTTTGTTGGGCAGAAGCTCACAAAGTGGAATGAGGAGCTCATAATGCAATTCTACTCCACAACACATTTCTATCTAGATGGTAGGAGAGTATGGATGTCAGAAGCACTAGATATCAGTGTACAGTTGCAGAATGGGCTCAGTTAATCAATGCCCCCGAAGAGCAAGAAGATGACTTGGATGTCTATGCCAAGAAGAAGATGGGTCACAATTCCATGTCAAACATGTATAAGGAGATCCCAGACAAAGCTCTTGAGACTTTCAAGTTTGGATCAGTTCATTTTCTGCTGTCAGGGCTGCCTACAATTAATTGGATCCTTAGGCACACTCTCTTGCCCAAGTCAGGTGATCACAGAATGATCAGGGGCCATGCAATAAACTTGCTTCATATATTTGATGTGCCACAGAAGTTCAAGGTCATGAGCCTCATAGTTGAGACCATCAAGAGGACAACAACTGATCAGAAGAGGAGCTGTGGATATGCCCCACATATTCAGGAGTTGATTAACTCAAAGATGGGCACATGCACATACCTGTTGGATAAGGAACACCTGCCCATCCATCTAGATTTTGAGGACAATCAAGTTGTGATGAATGAGAATGAACCATCGTCAGCACAAGCTCAAGCAAAGAAGGAGAAGGCAAAGATGGAGAAAGCTGCCAAGATGCCAACTCAAGAGGAGGCATCTGAGTACTTTTTGAAGAACAAGCAGGAGCAGCTTGGTTATCTGATAGCATCAACTCTGAGAATTGAGAAAGGACTGGCCACCCTGACTCGAAACCAAGAGGGCTTGGAAAGAATCATGGAACAAAAGTTCTATGACTTAGATGTGAAAGTAATTGAGATTCAGTCTGCTGTGGAGCAACTACATGATGATATGCAGGAGAGGAAGGGAAAAACAACAACTAATGCATTTGCCAGAGTGCCCAGAGCTCAGAGATCATCTGCAGTGCCAGTTCCTGACACCAGAACCACTACTTCTGCACCAGCTATAGCCTCAGTTCCACCAGCTTCAGCACCTACCCCAGCAGCTCCATCTACTCCAACTGAAGCCTTCGTCCTTGGTGTTATCCGGACTCCACCACCTGAAGACCAAGCCTGAGAGTCATTTTAGTGCTATGCATTTTCTATGAACTTTTTGGTAACTTGTTGCCGAAGGGGGAGAAAAATGTATAGATCATAGAGGCTTCGAGAGAGAGAGTTTGCTTTTGTTCTCTCTTGTCTTCTTGGTTGAACTTTGTTTGCTTTTGAGTGCTTGAGATACTATGCTTTTATCTGTGAGACATTGATGATCATGTGTTTGATCATAAGCTACACTTATGCTTGTTGGATGATATTACCTTACTTATCCTTATATGATCATTCACTTTGCTTGGTGATGAGTGCATGTATTTTATTCTTATTATTTTGAGCGCTCCACCAAGATGTATGTGACATGGAAGAGTAACCCATGATCCTAACTCTTTGTGCATCTGCAGTCCAAAGCAAATCTTAAAATATGCACAGGGGGAGCTCTTAATTATCACATACTTCTCAAAGCGACGATATCTTTTCACTCTTATTATCATTTGTCGAAGCTTTGATCTATATGTTGTCATCAATTACCAAAAAGGGGGAGATTGAAAGTGCAACTATCCTTGGGTGGTTTTGGTAATTCCTAACAACATATAGCTCATTGAGCTAACATTATTCCAAGATCAATATTTTAGGAAAAGCTCAATGAATGGCATGGCATGGATGAGGAAAGTGGATCCCTCAAAATCCTAAGGACAAAGGATTGGCTCAAGCTTCAAGATCAAGACTCTACATTTTCTATTTTAGTGATCCAAGATCACATTGAGTCTATAGGAAAAGCCAATACTATCAAGAGGGGATGAGGTGTTGCTTAATGAGCCTCTTGCTTCATGTGCTTAGTGATATGCTCCAAAATCCTCAACTACCTTCCCACATCCACATATGACCTAAACCAAAAGTCAAACTCAGCCCCACCGATTCTTTCTATCCGGCGCCACCGAGTTTCAAATGTCATAGCCACTGCCACAAACCCTAGCCACATCGGTTTCACCGATAGGGATCTCGGTCTCACCGAGATGGGATTGCAATCTCTCTGTTTCCCTTCGTAACGTTTCGGTCTAACCGAAGTGAGCGATCGGTCCCACTGAGATTGCAATGTAAACTCTCTGTTTCCCTTTTTTAACATTTCGGTCTCACCGAGATGAGCGAATCGGTCCCACCGAGTTTGCCTGACCAACTCTCTGGTTAGCTTATTACCAAAATCGGTCCCACCGAGTTTGTGTAATCGGTCACACCGAGATTACGTTATGCCCTAACCCTAACCATATCAGTCCTACCGAGTTGCTTCTCAGTCCCACCGAAAATCTTAACGGTCACTAGGTTTGCTGAATCGGTCCGACCGAGTTCAACCATTCGGTCCCACCGAGTTTGGCAAATTGTGTGTAACGGTTAGATTTTGTGTGGAGGCTATATATACCCCTCCACACAGTCTTCATTCGTGGAGAAAGCCATCAGAACACATCTACACTTCCAATACACATTTCTGAGAGAGAACCACCTACACTTGTGTTGAGCTCAAGATATTCCATTCCAACCATATGAATCTTGATCTCTAGCCTTCCCCAAGTTGCTTTCCACTCAAATCTTCTTTCCACTAAATCCAAATCCCGTGAGAGAGAGTTGAATGTTGGGGAGACTATCATTTGAAGCACAAGAGCAAGGAGTTCATCATCAAGACACCATTTGTTACTTCTTGGAGAGTGGTGTCTCCTAGATTGGCTAGGTGTCACTTGGGATCCTCCGAAAATATTGTGGAGTTGAACCAAGGAGTTTGTAAGGGCAAGGAGATCGCCTACTTCGTGAAGATCTACCGCTAGTGAGGCAAGTCCTTCGTGGGCGATGGCCGTGATGGAATAGACAAGGTTGCTTCTTCGTGGACCCTTCGTGGGTGGAGCTCTCCGTGGACGTGGATGTACGATAGCACCACCTATCGGAACCACGCCAAAAACATCCGTGTCTCCAATTGCGTTTGAATCCTCCAAACCCTTCCCTTCATATTCTTGCAAGTTGTATGCTTTACTTTCCGCTGCTCATATACTCTTTTGCATGCTTGCTTGAATTGTGTGGAGATTGCTTGACTTGTGCTAAGATAGCTAAAATCTGCCAAGAACTAAAATTGGGAAAAGGCTAGTTTTTTATTTGGTCAAGTAGTCTAATCACACCCCCTCTAGACATACTTCCGATCCTACACAGTTCATGAAGCCACGTGGCACATGTGTAGGCGTTGTCGCGACCTCCTTGCGTGGATTGATCACAGTGACGTGTTGCTGGTTCCAGAAGAATGTACTCGTCCTCCCTGAGTCATACTGCTAGTACATGCACGAAGCGAAGATGTGCACGCATGCCATGCACGCACTCATTCCTCGCACGCACACGCGGGAACATGGGCGGACGCAATTTTGTACCAAGATCCACCCCATGTGATAATTTGACGCGTGTAAAGTCGTTCACTTCATTGATGGTCAATTAGTACAACACATGCAAATTGAGTGGACGTGAGGGCGGAAGAAAGACATTATTACTCCATCATACATGCGAGTATTTAAATCGTGGGTTGCTAGTAGTACTTCCAGGGTCACCTTCGTATTTTGTGCCAATTTTTGACAGTAACATAATATTTACGCATTTGAGCAGTGTAGTACTTGAAATTTATGTTCCGCTAAACTCATCGGGAGCCGTTTCGGGCCTCGAAACCAAAACCATCAATTAATCTTTACCTTGTTCCCATCACATTCGAAAGCCTGCTCACACCTACTAGTAGTACGTACCAAACCTGAACGTGTTCCCACTATGTAGGTATTAGTACTAGTGCTAGTACTTATGTTATAAAAAGGGGAACTACCTAATCGAAAATCACTCTATGTTTCCTCCTCATAAGTGCTTCTTCTTCGTCTATCGTTGCCATGGCCGGTGAGCGGAGCTCTAGGTCGAGAACTACTCGTAACAAGGGAGCGGCAACCATGGCTGCGGAAAAAAAAGAGGGCTCGCCGCCACACAGGGACCTCGAAAGATCTCTCACGGGCAGGCGATGACTCCCAGGAGCGCCCTAGCCGCGGAGGCGAACATGCCTAACCGGCGGAGCTGGAGTCGTTATCCCTCGACGACATGCCCGATCAGCTCAATAAGCAGAAGGAGTTCATCCAAGGCTTGATGGAGTTGCTGAAGGAGAGCCTCGACGACATGCCCGCTAAGCTCAATCAGCAGGGGGAGTTGACCGCCGGCTTGGCGATGCTGCTGAAGAAGAGCATTGCCTCGGAGAAGAAGGCGATCGGCGAAATCCTGCGACTTCGGGAGGACAATGCGAAGCTCTGCCACGAGATCGACCTGTTGAAGGAGAAGAACGCCGGCTGGAAGAAGCTGCATGAGAATAGTAGTTCCTCAATGAAGATGCTGCAGGCCATCGCCACGGAACAGAAGGAAGAGTTGGCGAAGCTCCGCGTCAAGCACCCGGCTACTGTCAAGGTACGTAATATGGCCGTGGAACAGATGATGAAGGCTCACGTCGAGAAATGTCGCGTCATGGACACAATGATGAAGATGGCGGAGGAGACGCGCAAGGAGATGGAGGTCGTGGAGGCGATGAAGAAGCAATTACGACTCATGCTTAATTAGATCATTTGAGGTGATAATCTTCCTTCTTCTTTTGCTCCTGTGTTTCATCTTTTGCTACGGGTGTTTCGCCGCACGTGTCACGTTCTCTGCGAGGCATGAATAGAACAATGTTTTTTTAGGGGATGAATAGAACAATGCTAACAATGGGATGACTAGAAAATTAGATCATTATTTATCGCCATATGGCACTGGGCTGCCGTGTTTCGTGCTCCTCCGTCGCAGTACTACTCCAGTGGAAAACTTGAGTATACAACACGGTTCTTTGCTCCTCCTCAATCAGGTCGTCGGCGCATTTATACGAGCAGTCAAATCACAAGGCCCCGACTTCCAGCAGTAATGAGCCGTCAAATCACAAAGGCCCTCGCCTCTCGTTAAACCGACCAAGCTAGACCGCCCCGCCCTCTAGCCTTTTAAAAAATGTATACTTTTGTACAGCAGTAGTATCGATGGATTGCGCCATGGAGCAAAACTTGAAATTAAAAAAAAGGTGGTACATATAGAGAGCGCTCGTTGCCAAATTATGCATATAGTACTATTAGAAAGGCTAGTCACAATAATGGTGTCCAGCACAACCCACCCCTCAAATAAAACTAAGAGGGTGCTTGGATACGTTTTAGTCCCATGACTAAAAGTAGTGGGACTAAAACATGCTAGGCTCACCCATGCTTGGATCCAAATACTAAAAAGGCTAAAATCAGGTTAATGAGCATTTATTATCCTCCAAACCCTCCAATCCAGAACTCGCCTGTGTTAAAGGAGAGGAGTTAAATGAGTAGAGAGAGGACTAATCCACATTTTAGTAGGGGTACCCCTGACTAAATTTTTTTAGTCTCAAGACTAGTTTTAGCCCCTCTTTAGTCAGGGGTGCTTGGAACTTTAGCCTCTTAAAGAGAGTATTTTTAGTCAGACTAAAATAAGTCGCTTGGATCCGAGCACCCTCTAAGCATCCTGGAATTCTTTGACAAAACTAAGCACCCTGAAATTCTTTGACAACTAAACGGCTGGCTATATGATGTTAGCCATATATATTGTACGTATATATTGTGAAGAAACGAGTGGTAGTACTATACCAACTAAAAGATGAAATGTAAGAAATACTAGTATGTACGTACTGAAGAGTTAAAGTAACGAGAAGAAACATAACATAGTTCTGCTGGGGACTCAGCAAAACACACCCCTCAAACTAAATTAAGCACACCTGAAATTAAACTTTGCAACTATTCCGGTAGACTTTTCATTAGAACCACCATGAGCAACGACACTGCCACCTTACTCGGAGTCCTTGTCCACGTCCTCGACTTCATCCTTGTCCCTCTTCCTCTTGGCCGATACTTCTTTGCTTGAACCGCACACTTGGTTGTTGCTCTTCATCCAACCCTTGTAGATATTGAAGCAAAGGTAGCCATCCATTGCAGCGTAGTGGATGTGGTCTATATCTAGTACATTCCCTGCCATGCATGACGATGAAAGCGTGTGTGGAGGTTTCTCCGATTCACCGTATGAAGGATGAACCATGGCTCCTGCCAGGTCGGCATTGAAGGCTGACGAGAGGGCACCAGCCGATTCTTCTAGAGGTCGAAGGGGTTGCCTACAACGAGGCCTATCCGACCCAGGACTTCTTCGTCGTTCGTAAAGTCTACAGTAACGAATTTGACTAGGTTGCTCCCGAGGAAGTCCTGAAAATCCTGGCACTCAACGTCGGCATGGCATATGTGGTAGACCAAGCATAAGTCATGCACGCAAACCTGGATCATGGCGGGCCTCTTCCTCTCTTCGTCCTTTAGATCCTTCTCTCGTCCCAGGACTGTGGTGTACTCAACATCTAGCCCAGCGACCCACTCATCATCTGAGTTTTCGAACATGCGTCTGAAGCGAGAAAGGCATCCTTTCACCGTCACGGAAGAACGGGTGTAGATGACGTCGAACTCATCGCCGGTGATGGTTCTAACCTTGTACTCACCGCCGATCCTGGAGATTTGGGACGCCATGGATTTGGGAGGAGGGTTAGGATTAGTGGAACTGCCGTAATGTGAATGGGCCGGGATGACTAGGAAGCGAACCGCCGTAGTATTGAAGGACGTGCGAGGACAAGTAGGAAGCGAACTGCCCGGCGAACGGCAAGGTAGTGGCTTTCCATTCTCCCATGATACGGGCTTCCGAGAGCCCTTGGATCTGAGATCGAACGGTCGCATGGCGTGATTCTAGACCTATAGGTGAATATCGTATCCTGGAGGGTTATTCTACAAATTTTCAGCAACTTAGCATGCGACCGTTTGATCTCAGATCCAAGGGCTGCCAGCAGCCCGTATCGTGGTCGCGCCTACCACGACCGTCGCGTCGCTCATGCGGTCGCGCCCTTGGAGATTTAACACGGTGCGTTAGGCTATCTGATGTTTGGCATGTTATACATAGTCATCACTTAGTCATTCATACTACAACAAGGTTGGCTATAAGTGTATTTTTTACTCCTCTCTATCTCTTTATTCGTACTCCCTCCGTCCCATAATATAAGAACGTTTTTGACACTAGTGTAGTGCCAAAACGTTCTTATATTATGGGACACAGGAGTACGAGTATTTATTGCATTTGCCAAGTAGTGACATCTTCCAATGATATGGTGTTTCAAAGTTTGATTCATTTAATTAGCTATAGACTCAAAATTGTCTTTTCACCTAGGTACACGCTTAGCACCATTTCTTCCTTGGGTCAACAAACTAGTCTCTCTCTTCTTGATTAACTTGCCACATCACACTTTATGCCTATGTGGCAAGCTTAAGCACCTGTAGGAGCAAGTAAAAGTAAGTACAATAGTGCGCTTTACATGGCATTTTTGCATATGTGGAGGAAATAGAGGCAAGGAAAAAGTGGAGAAGTGGGCTCTCATGCAAGAGCCAGCCTCTACTACATGGTGGAGCATTGGGAGAGGCACCAGATGGAGGTGGTCGGGGAATGCAGGAGACTCAAGCCGGTCAGTGGCCTTGTGATTAAAATGATAATGGCAAGTCAAATCACGGGGCCCCACCTGTCCAGCAGTAACTCGCTGTCAAATCACACAGCACTACGTTTGCAGCAGCCTACTCCCTTGTCTTCTCGCGTCTCTGTCAAACTGACTAGGCGGAGCTGCCCCGCCGCCTACCGCGCAGGAAAAGCCCCGCCCTCGACTTTTAAATAGTATACAGTATACTCCCTCTGTCTAGGTGTGTAAGTGATCTTATGAAAAACAAATAATCCCAAAACACTTAGGCGCGGTGCATTAACTTCTACCTCGTTTCTTGTTTCTTGACATATCAACCAATAAGAGATGTGGGTATGCATGCTTTTAATGACTTGACACTACCAAACACGACATGCAGTGGTTAGTTCATTGCATGCAATGCTATTAATTAGCAAATAAATATTAAGTTCTCTCGTTTTCCCCTCCTCCTTGGTCACGGTGCACAATCTAAGATGACTTACTCACCTAGACGGAGGGAGTACTGATTTTGTATCCATGGATTGCACCCGCGCCATGGAGCAAAGCGTCTAGAAAACGGAGGAGAGACGGTGGTCTTGCAATAGAGAAGAGGGAGAGGCGAGACGGTGGTTTTGGAATGGAGATGATGGAGAGGAGAGGAGGTGGTTTTGCAATGGAGAAGAGGGAGAGGAGCATGCGGCAGCGATTTAGGATCGGACGAGAGGGTCAAGCGCTTTGGATCGGATCAAAATCAAAATCAATTTACCCTTCAATTAAGAAAGCGACCCACATTAACTAGTCTCCCTTTTATTACGGGTCATAATTGACCATGATTTTCGCACATAAAATATATGTTATACGTTGTATACAAGGCCACTATCAAAATTACAATTTGCAACTATACAAGGCCATTAACATTAATCGAGGCAAAATTGATGGCGTTTGCCTCGTACTAGAACCCGAGGACATTAATATCCCTTGTGTGCATGCGGGAGTGAGACGGTTAGCTTGCATTCCCAACATTAATCAGCCAATGAGGAGTAAGAGGGTTGGCTTGTTGTGCTTGGGAGAGAAAAACCACATTAGTTAACACGACAATCAATGTGACAAGCTAGCTTGCAACATTGACTTAAACATAGCATTGATTTTTACCTTGGTACCTGTAATATGAGTTTGTTTCCTTGTATACAAAAATGGAGGGAGTATAATTTGAAAGTACATTCAGATACGAACCAAATGATACAATTTTTGATGACATGCATTCACATTTTGCTTGTCAAATACAGTACGTGGTCAAACTTTGACCCAAAATACGTGAAACAACAAAAAAATACTTCCAAGACCAGCGCCGATCTTCCGCTCTTCTCCTCTTAAACCACCGCCGCTCCTCTCCTGTTCCAATCTAAATGCAGCGCCACTCCTCTCCTCTTCCATTTCAAAACCACCGCCCCTCCTCTCCTGTTCCAGTCCAAAACCAGCGTCGCTCCTCTCCCATTCTAATCCAAAACCAGCACTGCTCCTCTCCTCTTCCATTCAAAAACCACCGCCGGCGAGTGAAGGTGCTGTGGAGAAGTAGATCGATGGAGGAGTACAACCGATACGTGAGGACCGCAGACGGCGACCCTGTGAAGCTAGCTAGGATGTTGGAGATACAGTCTTGGTTTGACAACAAGGAACAACTAGCGGCGACGACAACATCCATGGCCAAATATCTGCAACAGGCGAAAAGGCGGCGATACTAACGGAGGGAGTCGCGCCGGAGTACATAGAGCTGCTCCTCTGGGCCATGGAGCAAACAGATTCACCGAATCCGATCGTGAGGGAGCGGTGGTGGGAGTATCGATCCAGATGGAGCATCCACCAGAGATTGAAGGATCGAGCATCTACAGGGTGCCGTTTGTGAGGGTGTCCTTCCAGAGCGAGCCGGTGGAGTCTTCGTCGACTGAACCCAACTGCAAGAGGAGAAAAGCAGTTGGCCCACGACGACGCTTCCCCGCCATCGTCTCCCTCGCCGTTCTCATCGTCTCACGGGCGGTTATGTCTCGCCGAGGAATAGGAGGGGCTGCCCCCAGCCCAATAACAATGGGCAGGTTGTGAATTGTCAGGAGCAGCTTAGGGTTGTCAGTATTAGCAGGTTGTGAATTGTGTTTTGTGTTGTGTATTTTGAGAGTACTTTCAGATATGAATGTCTTTTGAATTTCAGATTTGCAGTATTGAGCATATAAAGTATTTTATGAATTCTAGAGATCTATTTTTAGCACTTAAAAAATGTAGTTTCATAGGAGTATAAAAGTGCAGACACTGTGATTCTCGAGAAGAAAGCGCAAGTTTCAGTTTGAGATAAGAAACTGCAAGTTCGGGCCAGATAAGAAATCGCAACTTTCAGAGGCAGATCATTTATATTAACACGGCCTTTTCAAATAGGGTTAACATCATGTTGGAAGTTTTATTCATGGTTGAAAATGGAACTACCAGCCAGTTAACATCATGATGATCAACATTCATGCATAACACATCTTCATATGATGCACAGTCAAAATGCCCACACAATGTCGAGTGTGCGAAACACAGAGAAAAGGAGGGACGAAGTTTTGGCAAGTGTTGGACGTGGTTTTGGGCTGCCCCGTCTAGGCTTTCATTTTTAACATGCGCAGCCCACGACCTCGGATGGGAGGTCCATAGGCCTGTTTGTATTTTCTTAGGGCCGTCATGTATCGACCGGCCTATGGACCTCCCATTCGAGGTTTTATTTTTGGCAGCCCAATTTATGTATTTTTTTGAAGAAAATGTAGAGGTCTGTTCTATTTTTCTATATAAGAATAGGAACGCCAGGTCCAACTTATGTTTCCCTTCTAACTATATTATATATATTTAAATTATTTTATATGTTGACTATTTAGTTCACATACTCCCTCCTTTTCGGTTTATAGGGCTTATCTCAAAATTTTAGTTTTTCCATTTTATAAGGCTCAATTTGGTAGTTTTCCTTCACATGTTCAGATTCCGAGGTGCATTAAATCATTGCATGCAAGTATTAAGAGAAAATTGACCAATGCATGTACTTTATGCATGCATGCATTGCAATTTATGCATTGATAAACATAATTTTTTGAGGAAAACAAGTGCATTAGTTAGGTGCTTTTGCAAACTACAAAAAGTATTCCACCATTCATCATCTCGCCGCCACCCCCCGCCTCCTGACTCCGGGCGCGCCTGCCCCCCTCAGCAAGTCCGCTCGCGCGCCCCATGGAGTCGCCGACCATATCCACGGGGGAATGGCTGGAAGACAGGCAGATGTACAAGATGCATCTCCCACATGTCTACAAAGCCTTCCCGCGGATGCTCCAGCCGCTTGACTCCGTCGTCTTGCAGTGATCTTGAGAGACTCGAGGGAGGAGATGGAGGGAGCGGGCGATGCGGATCCGCGACGACGCTCTCTCCTGGACCCAGTGCACGCGCGAATGGAGGGAAGCAGAGGAGGAAGCTGCGAGGGAGGAAGCCGAGGAGGGACCGAATCCGTTCTCTCACTTGCGCAGGTATGCTCGGATGTGCAAGGATCATGTGGATTGGGAGCTGCTGAATCTAGCCCTGCGGATCTACTTCGAAGGAGATTTCTCGGAGAAGCACAGGATGCCCCACCCCAGTGAGCCGCCGATTGCGTTCGTTCGATGGGCGAAAGGAGAAGTGAATTTAGGAGACCCACGTCATGCTGCGAGATGGAATGCTTGACTGGACTCCTGCCCACCAGCACGCCACCGGAGCCGGAGCAGGTGGATCCCCTACCTTACCTCTCCCCCAAACCTGCAGAAGATTGAAATTAGGCTTGCAATCTACTTCAATTGAGCTATCTGGTGGTTATTTATGCTTCCTGAGAGACAACATCTGGCTGGAGGATGAGAAGGAACCAGGAACTCTGATGAATTTCCCCTATCACAATGGGGGGGGGGGCGCCGGTTGGGAAGTGGTATGGCCCACCTCCGCCCCAAAAGGGGGCACAATCTGGGCAGGCTCCTGTAATTGCCCAAGATCAATCTGATCGTGGTTCTGACTCTCAGATCAGTGGGAAATCTCAAGGCAAGAATCAGCAAAAGAAGAGATCAGTGGGGGGTCTATTGGGTTCAAGTTAAATAACTGTGGAAGTGATTCTTTCCTTGCTAGTAAAGGCCTTAGGCAAGGTGACCCCATCTCCCCGCTTTTGTTTAATTTAGTAGTGGACGTTCTTACTAAAATGCTGAGCAAAGCTGCTGATCATAGTCTGATTGCAGGGCTCTATCCTGAGGTCTGCCCTGGTGGCATCATCTGCCTTCAATATGCAGATGATACCATTCTTTTCTTAGACAATGACTCCACACATGCTAGCAATCTGAAAACTGTTCTAACCTAGTTTGAACAAGTCTCAGGCATGAGAATCAACTATTCTAAAAGTGAACTCATCCCTATCAACATGGATGATCGTGGAGTTAGTGACTTCCTCTCTATTCTAGTCTCTAATAAAGGTAACTTCCCCATTAAGTACCTAGGTATCCCTCTCCACTATGATAAACCGAGGAGAGAGGATATCCAACCCCTTCTCGGATAAAATCATTAAAAGGATTGCTGGGTGGAGGGCAAACTTCTCTCTTACAGAGGTAGATTGATCCTCATACAAGCTTGTTTGGCTAGCATTCCAAAGTGTATCTCCTCTCCTTCTTCAAGTTCCCTAAATGGGTAGTGAACCTCATCAATTCTCAGATGTCTCATTGCTTGTGGAATTATTTTGAGGGAAATAGGAAGCTACACCTTGCTAATTGGGCCCTAGTCTCTATGAAAAAAGATTTTGGAGGCCTAGGCATACCTAACCTCCAAGAAATTAACATTTGTCTTCTAGGGTCTTGGATTAAAAGATTCTATGAGGAAGACCTGAAACCTCAGAAGCTTCTTATTGCCCATAAATACCTAGGAAATAAACCTAATATTTTTGTCCCTTCCTCCAACCCTAAGACCTCTAGATTACGGAAAGGATTAAAATCTATTATGCATGCTTTGTGAAATTTGGCTACTGAGATGGAACATAGGGGATGGGAGCAGAACCAGGTTACGGGAAGATAGTTGGTTTGGCACATCCCCCCTAGCAGTCCAATTTTGGCCTATTTACTCTGTCCGCAATGAGCTTAACAAAAGTGTCAATGAAGTTTGGGACGGTCAATGCCTAAAACTCTCTTTAACAAAAGCATTACCTTTACTGCCGAGCCGGATGCCCTGATTTGGCAGCTGGACAATAAGGGGAAGTATTCCTCCAGCTCCCTCTATCATGTTATCAACTTTAGAGGGGTTCAACCCGTGTTTATCCCTGCTGTCTGGAAATTGAGAGTTCCCCCTAAAATTCATGTATTTCTCTGGCTTCTCTCCAAAAACAAATTGATGACTAGGGATAACCTTAGGAAGAGAAACATCATCAAACCCCTTGATTGTGTTTACTGCTTGGAACAAGAGTCTTGTTCTTACCTATTTTTTGAATGTATAGTTGCTAAACATCTCTGGGCCCACATTGAGGAATATTTCTCTAGTCAGATTGACTCATCCTTCGAATCTGTCGCCATATTCTGGATTGCTACCAAAAAGTGCTCACTTTTAAACACTATTAGCTCAGCTGTCCTTTGGTGCCTCTGGAAATATAAAAATGTTATGATTTTCAGTAACACCTCCTGGATTTCCATTCCGCAGGTCTTGACGTTGATCAGGAACATGGTGAGGAACTGGGCGATTCTCTCCTCTGGATCGGACAAGGACAAGTTGATGAGCTTCATGGAAACCCTAACAAGGTCCCTCCAGAAACCGTTGGCGATCACTTGTGGCTGAACAAGGCTCGACCTGCTCTGGGGCTGGACCCGTGGGCTCGTCTCAAGATCTATGATGAAGATGATGGGCACCTGGCGCCGAAAAAAAGGGACATCCACCATGCTACGCCTTCCAGCCCGGTGTCTCCGCTTGCTTACTGGTCACTTCAGGCTGACACGGCCCCTCGGCTGAAGATCATGAAGGCTTCGTTGGACCCTCCTTGTCTCATTTGAGTGCTCTATCCGCTCTGCCTTTGGCACCGCTCGGGTGATTTGTGTTATTCAGAGAACTTGTTCATCCAGCCCCCCTAGTTTGTAGCTTTTCTACCTTTGCTTTCGAACTGCTCTTTGAGCTGCTGTATCAGAATATGTTGTGGTTTCGTTCTCAGCAATGGAACCGAGGAGATGCTCCATGTTTTCCTAAAACAAATTATTTCATATGTTATTATATATTATTTTTATTGTCATCATATATTTAACAGATACTTACATATGTAAGAAAACAATATCCCACATCTTATCCACCGTTGGCCAGGCCATCCCTCCACCCCTCCACACCTCCTGTTCTTCTCCACCGACTGCCGAACCACACCGCACTAGAACCAGTTAACCCTCGTACACCTCTCCGTCTGCGACTCTACTCCTGCGTCTTCCCATCTCCGGCTCGTTGCTGTCCGGGGCCTCGCCTTCATCCACCACCTTGGATGCGCTCGGCACGAAGTGGTCAACATGGTCAACGAACGACACCATCGGAAGTAGACTGTGCGTGGAGAGGCTGACAGCTGGGTCCACGGCCGCACACAAGGAAATGCCGCCTTATTACGCGCAAAATAATGATTCCTCCACCTGACATCTGGGACCCACCGGAAGGGCCTCTGTATTTCGCAAAATAAAGTGCCCCCGCTGACATGTTGGACCCACCAGCCATCTTCGCAGGCAAGGAAGTGCCTCCTTATTATGCACAAAAAATTAATATTCCCCCTGCCAGCTGGAACCCAACATAGTGGGAGGCTGACTTGTGGGCCTACCAAGTTGACGGGACGGAGGGCTTTGTCAACTTAGTCAAAATGAACTATTCTAGCTCCTATTACCGTACGATGTTCATCCAACGGCCGTAGTGCTTTCTTCAACCTCTGGTCTTCTTGCTCCAGCCGCCCAAACCAGCGTCGGTCGTGCCGCGTGCTCCTGCCTCCTGTGGCCGGCTGTGATGCCTCGGAGGCCTCACCGCCCCCTACTACTCCCACCGCTGGCCAGGCCATCCCTCTACTCACTCACACCCCATGTTATTCTCATGGCGACAAAGAGCCTCACACCGCAGCCGAACCAGTGAACCCTCGTACTCCTCTTCGCGTGGGCATCCACTGCTGCGTCTTCCCCGGCTCCGAGTCGTCCCCTTCCTAGTCCTCGCCGTCATCCACCGCCCTGGTGCTCTCGGCGCGGCGTGGTCAACGTGGTCAACGACCGACTTCCATCGGAAGAGTACTGTACGTGGAGAGGCTGACAGCTGGGTCCACGGCAGCCGCAAGGAAGTGCCTCCTTATTACGAGGAAAATAATTATTCCTCCACCTGACAGCAGGGACCCACCGGACGGGCCGCCAGTATTTTTTGAAAAAATTGTTTCCCCCTGACTGCTGGGACCCACCAGACGGGCCATCATATTTCGCAAAAAGAACGTTCCCCCCGCTGTCAGCTCGGACCCACCGGAAGTGCCTCCTTAGTACGCACAAAAAATTAAATACTCACCCGGCTAGCTGGGACCCACCTTGCTGGGAGGCTGACTTGTGGGCCTACTAAGTTGACGGGGACGAAGGGCTTTGTCAACTTAGTCAATATGAACGATTCTAGCTCCAGTGGATGTACGATGTCCATCCAACGGCCGTAGTGCTTCTTCAACCTCTGGACTTCTTGCTCCAGCCGTCCAAAGCAGCGCTGGTCGTGTCGCATGCTCCTGCCTCCCGTGGCCTGCTGTGCTGCCGTAGAGGCCTCACCGCTGGCCAGGCCCTGCGGTGACGACAGCCTCACACCGCAGACGAACCAGTGAACCCTCATAGTCCTCTCTCCGGGCTTCCTTGCGTCGTCCCCTTCCTAGGCCTCGCCGTCGTCCACCGCCGTGGTGCTCTCCGCGCGGCGTGGTCAACGTGGTCAAGGAACGACTTCCATCGGAAGAGTACTGTACGTGGAGAGGCTGACAGCTGGGTCCATGGCCACAACCCAGTTTTTTTGTGATTTGACAAGTAAGTCGCTTTGTCCGGCTGTTGGGCTGCAAATCTTTCAAGACGAGGAGAGCTTTCATTCGGTTGGCCGAGAAAATGGCCCATCAGTAATGAGAAATGGGTTGTATATTTTTAAAACACATCAAACCGGCAATTACTTTCAAATATCTTTTTTTTAATTTCAAGATTTTAGATTACATTAATTTTTATGCGTGGAGAATTTGTTGGATTTTATATTGATATACATTTATTTTTTTAATCAGTTTGAATGTGAGTCGAAAATTCGGGATTAAAAACAGTTCGGACCGCTTTTGAAATATGCAAAATTTCGTATAATTTTTTAACCGTTGCCACAATATGGGCTGCAATGCTAACAAAAAGAATAAGGGCTCCAAAAAAACCTTAAGAATTAGCAAATGGGCTGTAAATTATTAGAAATAATGGCAGATGGGATGTATGCTGTTTTCCACATAGTTGAGGCTTTCCTAAAAAAGGTTGGCCTTTACAAGCACTTGTTGTTGGATGTCCATCCAACGGCCGTCGTCTTCTTCAATCTCTGCTCTTCCTACTCGGCCCGCTCAAACAAGCGCCGACGGACTGCTGCTCCCTCCTCCTCATGACGGCTGTCTTGCCAAGAAGCCTCACCGCCCGACCGTACTACCATCGCTGGCCTAGCCATCCCTCTACACACCCACACTGTTGTTATTCTCCGTGACGGCGAGCAGACGATAAACCCTCGTGCAACGTACTCCCCTCCGCGTGGGAAACAACTACCGAGTCTTCCTTGCCTCCGTGTCGTCCCCTTCCTAGGCCTCGCCGTCGTCCACCGCCCTGGTGCTCTCGGCGCGGCGTGGTCAACGTGGACTGTACGTGGAGAGGCTGACAGCTGGGTCCACGGCCGCAGCAAGGAAGTGCCTCCTTATTACGCGGAAAATAATGATTCCTCCACCTGACAGCTGGGACCCACTGGACGGGCCACTGTATTTCGCGAAAAAAACGTTTCCCCCTGACTGGTGGGACCCACTAGCTACATCTTCGCACGCAAGGAAGTGCGTCCGGGCAAAAAAAAAACAAAATGATTCGCCCCCCTGACTGCTGGGACCCACCAGCTACATCTTCACACGCAAGGAACCGCGTCCGGGCAAAAAAACGATTCGCCCCCTAACTGCTGGGACCGACCAGCTACATCTTCGCAGTAAGGAAGTGCTCGATACCGGGACCCACCTGGTCGAAGCGTACGTAGCGTTGTCATTCTGGTCGCGAACGTGTACGTACATATATACTGGTGGATGTAGAGGCACACACGTGTCGTAGTAGAGGCGGCCAGGCTGCCAGAAAGAAAATACGGCCACGTATGTGTACATACGGGCGGGGTCTCGAACGCCTACTCGCGCATACGTACGGTGAGGGCTCGTTGACATGGCTGGGTCAGAACGGAGAAACAGCGTCGTCGTCGTGTTCATGGGGAGGCAACGGAATGCCTCGTGTTCATGGGGAGGCAACGGAATGCGTGGTTGTGTTCATCGGGAGGGCTTGGATGGAACAGGCGATGGAAACGAGGCCTGGCGTACCGCACAACGGAGGAAACGGCCTTGTGTTCGACCGGCCACGTTCGAAACGGGATCCTGTTCATCGGGAGGGGTCTGGCGTACCGCAAAACAGAGGAAACAGACCTCCTACGGTCGAAACGGGGGTCCTGTTGATCGGGAGGGGTGTGGCATACCGCAAAATGGAGGAAACAGACCTCCTACGGTCGAAACGGGGGTCCTGTTGATCGGGAGGGGTGTGGCGTACTGCAAAACGGAGGGAACGGACTTGTGTTGGAGGGCTACGGTCGAAACGGGGGTCCTGTTCATCGGGAGGGGTGTGGCGTACCGCAAAACGGGACTCCACGGGATACTGTTCATCTCCACCGTCGACCCCCTCCAGCCTCTACGAGCTACTGTTCATCCACCGTCGACCTCCTCCAGCCTCCACGAGCTCCTGTTCATCCAGCCTCCACCGCGCGCTACTCTACTGGCTATTGTTCAACCACCCCTCCACCGTCTACTGTTCATCCAGCCCTCCACACCATGGGGTCCTGTTCAACCACCCCTCCACGGGCACCCCTCCACCGCCTACTGTTCATCCTGCCCTCCACACCACGGGGTCCTATTCATCCACCCCTCCACGGGCACCCCTCCACTTCATCCAGCCCTCCACCACACCACGGGGTCCTGTTCATCCAGAGGCAACGCCACCGCTCACTGTTCATCCAACCCCCCCCCCCCCCGCAACGCTCACTGTTCATCCCATCGATCGGCTTCAGTTAGCAGCAGTAGCCAAGGAATCGCTCGATCGGGTTCAGTTAACAGCCATCGATCGATCGCTCGGGTTCGATGAACGCGTAGTTCGCAGCTGTCGCTTGGGTTCGATTAGAGCCCAACGCCTCGCTCGGGTTCGATTAGAGCCAACACCTCGCACACGCAGCGTGCGTGTCTGAGAAACACACATCGCCGACCCCGACCTCCCACCGTAACCGGAACTCCCGAAATTTTCCTCCCCTCGCTTCTACCATGGTTTTTCCGTCATGGACGGCCCAAAGAATGTCATGCAGCTGCGTCTCCGGCCCGCCCAGGACAAAAGCCCATTTTCATCATGATTTTTGTCATAGAAGTAGGAGCCCACCACATCTATGATGATACCGGGTTTTGTCACAATTATCGTCACAGAAGTGTCATATGTATGACAGAAAAAAAATTCGTTCGGCCCAAAATGTCACTGATGTGTCTTTTTTTTGTAGTGCATACGGTCACCGGAAAGGTTCGGGGTCATATCGGTATTGTACCGGGGCCACCGGAGAGGTTCCGGGGGTCCACCGGGAGGGGCCACCTCTCTCGGAGGGCCTTATGGGCTGTAGGAGGAAGGGAACCAGCCCCAAGTGGGCTGGGCGCATCCCCCCTTGGGCCCATGCGCCTAGGGTTGGGGGGGGGGACCCTAAGGGGGGCGCGCCCCTTGCTTGGGGGGCAAGCCCCCTCCCCTTGGCCGCCGCCCCCCCTCTTGATCTCATCTAGAGGGGGCCGGCCCTTCCCTTCCCTATAAATAGAGGCGAGGGAGGGCTGCACACCACATCCAAGGCGCAGCCCCTCCCCTCCCCAACACCTCTCCTCCTCCGTTAAGAGCTTGGCGAAGCCTTGCCGGAGTACTGCTGCTCCACCACCACCACGCCGTCGTGCTGCTGTTGGAGCTCTCTTCCTCAACCTCTCCTTCCTCCTTGCTGGATCAAGGCGCGGGAGACGTCCTAGATCCGTACGTGTGTTGAACGCGGAGGTGCCATCCGTTCGGCGCTTGGTCATCGGTGATTTGGATCACGACGAGTACGACTCCATCAACCCCGTTCTCTTGAACGCTTCCGCTCGCGATCTACAAGGGTATGTAGATGCACTCCCCTCTCCCTCGTTGCTAGATGACTCCATAGATTGATCTTCGTGATGCGTAGAAAATTTTAAAATTCTGCTACGTTCCCCAACAGTGGCATCATGAGCCAGGTCTATGCGTACTTTCTATGCACGAGTAGAACACAAGTTGTTGTGGGCGTCGATTTTGTCAATTTACTTGCCGTTACTAGTCTTATCTTGATTCAGCGGCATCGTGGGATGAAGCGGCCCGGACCGACCTTACACGTACACTTACGTGAGACAGGTTCCACCGACTGATATGCACTAGTTGCATAAGGTGGCTAGCGGGTGTCTGTCTCTCCCACTTTAATCGGATCGGATTCGATGAAAAGGGTCCTTATGAAGGGAAAATAGAAATTGGCATATCACGTTGTGGTTTTGGCGTAGGTAAGAAATATTCTTGCTAAGAAACCTATAGCAGCCACGTAAAAATTTGCAACAACAATTAGAGGACGTCTAACTTGTTTTTGCAGCATATGCCGTGTGATGTGATATGGCCAAAAGGATGTGATGAATGATATATGTGATGTATGAGATTGATCATGTTCTTGTAATAGGAATCACGACTTGCATGTCGATGAGTATGACAACCGGCGAGAATATAGGAGTTGTCTTAATTTATTTATGACCTGCGTGTCAACATAAACGTCATGTAATTACTTTACTTTATTGATAAACCGTTAGCCATAGTAGTAGAAGTAATAGATGATGAGACAACTTCATGAAGACACGATGATGGAGATCATGGTGTCATGCCGGTGACGATGATGATCATGGCGCCCCGAAGATGGAGATCAAACGGAGCAAAATGATATTGGCCATATCATGTCACTATTTGATTGCATGTGATGTTTATCATGTTTTACATCTTATTTGCTTAGAACGACGGTAGCTTAAGTAAGATGATCCGTCGCAATAATTTCAAGAAAGTGTCCCCCCTAACTGTGCACCATTGCGAAGGTTCGTTGTTTCGAAGCACCACGTGATGATCGGGTGTGATAGATTCTAACGTTCGAATACAACGGGTGTAAGACAGATTTACACACGCAATACACTTAGGTTGACTTGACGAGCCTAGCATGTACAGACATGGCCTCGAAACACGGAAGACCGAAAGGTCGAACATGAGTCGTATAGAAGATACGATCAACATGAAGATGTTCACTGATGATGACTAGTCTGTCTCACATGATGATCCGACACGGCCTAGTTGACTCGGATCATGTATCACTTAGATGACTAGAGGGATGTCTATCTGAGTGGGAGTTCATGAAATAATTTGATTAGATGAACTTAATTATCATGAACATAGTCTAAAATCTTTACAATATGTCTTGTAGATCAAATGGCCCATGCTAATGTTGCCCTCAACTTCAACACGTTCCTAGAGAAAACCAAGCTAAAAGACGATGGTAGCAACTATACGGACTGGGTCTGGAACTTGAGGATCATCCTCATAGCTGCCAAGAAAGCATATGTCCTTGAAGCACCGCTAGGTGATGCACCAACCCAAGAAACCAAGGCGTTATGAACGCTGGCAGACCGTGTTGATGATTACTCCCTGGTTCGGTCTGGCGTGCTTTACAGCTTAGAACCGGGCTCCAAAAGCGTTTTGAGCAACACGGAGCATATGAGATGTACCAAGAGCTGAAAAATGGTTTTCCAAGCTCAAGCCCGGGTCGAGAGATATGAAGTCTCCGACAAGTTATACAGAAGTAAGAAGGAGGAGAATAGTTCCGTCAGCGGACACATAATCAAAATATGCGGGTTGCACAACCGCTTGACTCACCGGGAGTTAATCTCCCGGATGGCCTTGATGGATTAATGAGAATCCTTCAGTCGCTTCCACCGAGCTACAAGAGCTTTGTGATGAACTTCAATATGCAGGGGATGGAAAAGACCATTCCTGAGGTATATTCAATGCTGAAATCAGCAGAGGTGGAGATCAAAAAGGAACATCAAGTTTTGATGGTGAATAAAACCACTAAGTTCAAGAAAGGCAAGCGTAAGAAGAACTTCAAAAAGGACGGCAAGGGAGTTGCCGCGCCCGGTAAGCCATTTGCCGGGAAGAAGCCAAAGAATGGACCCAAGCCTGAGACTGAGTGCTTTTATTGCAAGGGAAGTGGTCACTGGAAGCGGAATTGCCCCAAGTACTTAGCGGACAAGAAGGCCGGCAACACCAAAGGTATATGTGATATACATGTTATTGATGTGTACCTTATCAGTACTCGTAGTAGCTCGTGGGTATTTGATACCGGTGCGGTTGCTCATATTTGTAACTCAAAACAGGAGCTGCGGAATAAGCGGAGACTGGCGAAGGACGAGGTGACGATGCGCGTCGGGAATGGTTCCAAGGTCGATGTGATCGCTGTCGGCACGCTACCTCTACATTTACCTACGGGATTAGTTTTAAACCTCAATAATTGTTATTTAGTGCCAGCTTTGAGCATGAACATTGTATCTGGATCTCGTTTAATATGAGATGGCTGCTCATTTAAATCCGAGAATAATGGTTGTTCTATTTATATGAGAGATATGTTTTATGGTCATGCCCGCTGGTCAATGGTTTATTCTTGATGAATCTTGAACGTAATGTTACACATATTCATAGTGTTAATACCAAAAGATGTAAGGTTGATAATGATAGTCCCACATACTTGTGGCACTGCCACCTTGGTCACATTGGTGTCAAACGCAGGAAGAAGCTCCATGCAGATGGACTTTTGGAGTCTCTTGATTACAAATCATTTGACACGTGCGAACCATGCCTCATGGGTAAAATGACCAAGACTCCGTTCTCCAGAACAATGGAGCGAGCAACCAACTTATTGGAAATCATACATACTAATGTGTGCGGTCCAATGAGTGTTGAGGCTCGCGGTGGCTATCGTTATGTTCTCACCCTCACTGATGACTTGAGTAGATATGAGTATGTCTACTTAATGAAACACAAGTCTGAGACCTTTGAAAAGTTCAAGGAATTTTAGAGTGAGGTTGAGAATCACCGTGACAGAAAAATCAAGTTCTTACGATCAGATCGTGGGGGAGAATATTTGAGTCATGAATTTGGCACACACTTAAGGAAATGTGGAATAGTTTCACAACTCACGCCGCCTGGAACACCTCAGCGTAATGGTGTGTCCAAACGTCGTAATCGCACTCTATTGGATATGGTGCGATCTATGATGTCTCTTACTGATCTACCGCTCTCATTTTGGGGCTATGCTTTAGAGACTGCCACATTCACTTTAAATAGGGCTCCGTCGAAATCCGTTGAGAAGACACCGTATGAATTATGGTTTGGAAATAAACCTAAGCTGTCATTTCTAAAAGTTTGGGGATGCGATGCTTATGTCAAGAAACTTCAACCTGAAAAGCTCGAACCCAAGTCAGAAAAATGCGTCTTCATAGGATACCCTAAGGAAACCATTGGGTATACCTTCTACCTCGAATCCGAAGGCAAGATCTTTGTTGCCAAGAACGGATCCTTTCTGGAGAAAGAGTTTCTCTCGAAAGAAGTAAGTGGGAGGAAAGTAGAGCTTGATGAAGTACTGCCTCTTGAAACGGAAAGTAGCGCAGCTCAGGAAGATGTTCCTGTGGTGCCTGCACCGACTAGAGAGGAAGTTAATGATGATGATCAAGGTACTTCGGATCAAGCTCCTACTGAACTTCGTAGGTCCACAAGGACACGTTTCGCACCAGAGTGGTACGGCAACCCTGTCTTGGAAATCATGTTGTTAGATAACGGTGAACCTTCGAACTATGAAGAAGCAATGGCGGGCCCAGATTCCGACAAATGGCTAGAAGCCATGAAATCCGAGATAGGATCCATGTATGAAAACGAAGTATGGACTTTCACTGACTTGCCCGATGATCGGCGAGCCATAGAAAATAAATGGATCTTTAAGAAAAAAGGACGCGGATGGTAATGTGACCATCTATAAGGCTCGACTTGTCGCTAAGGGTTATCGAAAAGTTCAAGGGGTTGACTACGATGAGACTTTCTCACCCGTAGCAAAGCTGAAGTCTGTATGAATCATGTTAGCAATTGCCGCATTCTATGATTATGAGATATGGCAAATGGACGTCAAAACGGCATTCCTTAATGGTTTCCTTAAGGAAGAATTGTATATGATGCAGTCGGAAGGTTTTTTTGATCCTAAGAATGCTGACAAGGTGTGCAAGCTCCAACGCTCAATCTATGGGCTGGTGCAAGCATCTCGGAGTTGGAACATTCGATTTGATGAGATGATCAAAGCGTTTGGGTTTACGCAGACTTATGGAGAAGCCTGTGTTTACAAGAAAGTGAGTGGGAGCTCTGTAGCATTTCTCATATTATATGTGGATGACATACTATTGATGGGAAATGATATAGAATTCTTGGAAAGCATAAAGGCCTACTTGAACAAGTGTTTTTCAATGAAGGACCTTGGAGAAGCTGCTTATATATTAGGCATCAAGATCTATAGAGATAGATCGAGGCGCCTCATTGGTCTTTCACAAAGTGCATTACCTTGACAAGATATTGAAGAAGTTCAATATGGATCAGTCCAAGAAGGGGTTCTTGCACATGTTGCAAGGTGTGCGATTGAGCACGGCTCAATGCCCGACCACGGCGGAAGATAGAGAAAAGATGAGTGTCGTCCCCTATGCCTCGCCATAGGGTCTATTATGTATGACATCTTTGTGTACTGCACCCGATGTAAACCTTGTCGTAAGTTTGGTGGGAAGGTACCAAAGTAATCCCGACATGGAACACTGGACAACGGTCAAGAATATCCTGAAGTACCTGAAGAGGACTAAGGATATGTTTCTTGTTTATGGAGGTGACGAAGAGCTCGTCATAAAGGGTTACGTTGATGCTAGCTTCGACACAGATCTGGATGACTCTAAGTCACAAACCGGATACGCGTATATTTTGAATGGTGGGGCAGTCAGCTAGTGCAGTTGCAAGCAAAGCGTTGTGGCGGGATCTACATGTGAAGCGGAGTACATGGCAGCCTCGGAGGCAGCACAAGAAGCAATCTGGGTGAAGGAGTTCATTACCGACCTAGAAGTCATTCCCAATGCGTCGGGCCCGATGACTCTCTTCTGTGACAACACTGGAGCTATTGCCCTTGCCAAGGAGCCCAGGTTTCACAGGAAGACCAGGCATATCAAGCGTCGCTTCAACTCCATTCGTGAAAATGTTTAAAATGAAGACATAGATATTTGTAAAGTACATACGGACCTGAATGTCACAGATCCGTTGACTAAACCTCTTCCTCGAGAAAAACATGATCAACACCAGAACTCTATGGGTGTTCGATTCATCACAATGTAACTAGATTATTGACTCTAGTGCAAGTGGGAGACTGTTGGAAATATGCCCTAGAGGCAATAATAAAATGGTTATTACTATATTTCCTTGTTCATGGTAATTGTCTATTGTTCATGCTATAATTGTGTTATCCCGAAATCGTAATACATGTGTGAATACATAGACCACACCATGTCCCTAGTGAGCCTCTAGTTGACTAGCTCGTTGATCAACATATGGTCATGGTTTCCTGACTATGGACATTGGATGTCGTTGATAACGGGATCACATCATTAGGAGAATGATGTGATGGACAATACCCAATTCTAAGCATAGCACTAGATCGTGTAGTTCGTCTGCTAGAGCTTTTCTAATGTCAAGTATCACTTCATTAGACCATGAGATTGTGCAACTCCCGGATACTGTATGAATACTTTGGGTGTGCCAAACATCACAACGTAACTGGGTGACTATAAAGGTGCACTATGGGTATCTCCGAAAGTGTCTATTGGGTTGGCACGAATCGAGACTGGAATTTGTTACTCCGTGTGACGGAGATGTATCTCTGGGCCCACTCGGTGATGCATCATCATAATGAGCTCAATGTGACCAAGTGGTTGATCACGGGATCATGCATTACAAGATCTGAGTAAAGAGACTTGCCGGTAACGAGATTGAACGAGGTATCGGGATACCGACGATCGAATCTCGGGCAAGTATCATACCGATAGACAAAGGGAATTGTATACGGGATTACTTGAATCCTCGACATCATGGTTCATCCGATGAGATCATCATGGAACATGTGGGAGCCAACAAGGGTATCCAGATCCCGCTGTTGGTTATTGGCCGGAGAGTCGTCTCGGTCATGTCTGCATGATTCCCGAACCCGTAGGGTCTACACACTTAAGGTTCGATGACGCTAGGGTTATTAGGAAGACTTGTATGTGATTACCGAATGTTGTTCGGAGTCCCGGATGAGATCCCGGACGTCACGAGGAGTTCCGGAATGGTCCGAAGGTAAAGATTTATATATGGGAAGTTGTCATACGATCACCGGAAAGGTTCGGGGTCATATCGGTATTGTACCAGGGCCACCGGCGGGGTTCCGGGGGTCCATCGGGAGGGACCACCTCTCTCAGAGGGCCTTATGGGCTGTAGGAGGACGGGAACCAGCCCCAAGTGGGCTGGGCGCATCCCCCCCCTTGGGCCCATGCGCCTAGGGTTGGGGGGAACCCTAAGTGGGGCGCCCCCCTTGCTTGGGGGGCAAGCCCCCTCCCCTTGGCCGCCGCCCCCTCTACATCTCATCTAGAAGGGGTCGGCCCCCTTCCCCTTCCCCTATAAATAGAGGGGCGAGGGGAGGGCTGCACACCACATCCAAGGCGCAGACACTCC